>CAJQUW010016599.1:0-204023 GCA_907163375.1 Prostheceraeus crozeri
TGTATGACATCTGTTTTACTGGATAGGTACATGTGTTCGGTACACTCGGTTGAGTACACTGTGTTTCGGAACGTCTATGATCGAACTTGTGTGGTTTGGTTCTGAGTACTTGGGTACGTACCGATAGACGTCCGTTGTTTGATTTTGAATGGGTTTGCTCAATTGCGACTATTGTGACTATTGAAACCATTGTAATCAAGATGACACATTGATTTTCCTTTTACGTAGACAAACTAAGCTATAAATATGAGATAGTTGTTTGATGACATACATAATGATGACTAGTATCCCAACGTCGTGGGTTGTCGCAAGAGACCTTGGATATTCGTTCAAAGCTATAGAAACTGTAACAAATCTCAGTGAAAATATCAACGCTGGTGATTTAGTTGATCGACTAATGGATCTAGATGAGCATGCTATGAATCACAATTTGGATCGTAGGTGGATAGAGGATTTCTCCATGCTACACTGCAATGATAGTGAAATTAGGAGGATCAAATTGGAACGATATGGAAAGAAGGAGACATCTGACAGTGTTTTAATAAAAAGTTCTCCCAATAAAAGTGACTTCAGAAGGAAATTAGAAGAAGAGACATTTAAATTATTATGTGAACGGAACTGCGTTAAATGTTTTAAACAGGAACGATCCCTTCTCTTTTTACCATGTTCTCATAGCGTTATGTGTTCTACATGTTATGTACCCTTTGAAACTTCATCTTGTCCCCTTTGTGATGAAGAAATATCTTCAACAGTCACTGTATATCGTGCATGATGAGTCATCATGCACGTCTGTGATTGGTCACTATTGTGTCTTTGTGTGACTTTTCTATATAAGGAGGACATTGTACCGTTCTATTTCAAGCATAATTTGAGGCTAATACAATGTCAATCAGCATGTCGTTCACTACCAACATTCCCATTTCAATAATTTACCGAAGTCAACTCTTCACCGGCAATATATTTTATTCTGCCGTAAATATAACTGGCTATAAAGCGGATTTGGTGGATCTGATGGAGGAAATAGTGAAGTATTTCCGCTGCGGAGAGGACGTTGTGGTGCAGAGAATGTTAATGAGAGTCGTGAACAACGCTCTTACACGAGTTGCAAGATTTTGGCTCAATGAAGTATTTCGCCCACTAGCTCAAACTGAGATTGTACCGGAATACTCTCGCTGTTGGTGCAGCAGTATCCAACGGAAACACAACACATGTCTCCATGACATTATCACCTCCAGCTACTTTGACGAGAAGGGTGACAAATGTAAATTGGACTTATTCAGTGGACCGCCATCAGTAAGCATCAATGTGGCTGCTCAAGGACATTCTGAGGTAATCAGTTTGCGGGCATACTATGCCAATATTTTAAAGACTTTCCATTCAAAGCCCTGCTGTATGTGCTGTCCAATTTCAAAACATCTAATGAAAGACATTGAGCAGCTCATAACTGCTACAAATCAGACTCTAGCCGATGTGAGTGTATATCAGTTTCCCTCTACAACTTGTTAAGTGTTTTATGTAATTTTATAAGTACCAGCAACAAACTCTGTGTGAATGCTTGTAAACTTTTGTGTATAATGTTGTAAGTACTAAGCAAAAATTGTAATTGTATTATCTATTTCCATATTAGAATAAAAATGTCTGTAAAACGGAAGGCATCTTCTCGTCAATCGAAACGGTCCTTCAAACCTTCAAGTCAGTTTAAAAAGGCGTTGCGAAAGTTAAACAGGATACATGATAATAAGAAGAAGTGTAAATTGATTCAAAATTCAAGTGATGATTTCATTCGTGATTTAGCTTTTGCAATACACAAATGTCTACCTATTTACAAGCCTCTATTGAATGCTGGCTCTTTGAATAGCATAAAAAAGTTTTCAAATCCAAGGAGTAGTGATAAGAAAAGGCGAAACTTAATTCAGCGCGGTGGTGGTGGGTTTCTAAGTATGTTAAATGATATTGGAAACAGTATTAATGGTGTAATCAATAGTCCGCTTGGAAGGATTGCAGCAACTGCTGCAATGTTAATATAAGGTTAGCGAATCATAAAGTGACACGTCATCACTTTGATTGATGAGTCATATATAGGTGTATATAAGGAAGACGCTTTAATGATATTTTATCACTTTCAAGTGACAATTCATTTGCGCTGGTTGAAAGCTCCGAATTAGTACTTGTTGAAACATGACTCAGAAAATGTATACAATCAGAGAGGAAGGTGACGCTTTTGAGCAAGATCTCTTGAAGCTTCGTCCGACACGAAAGGTGCAAGGGATTGGAAATACATTCTACTTTCAAACCTTGAATTATGGTGATGATGGCTTTTATCTTCAAGTTCCATTCTTCCACAGTAATGGTATGTCTACATCAGGGTATAGCAATATGAGACAAATGCGAGTGACTTTTCCAAAATGGCAACAGGTGATTCTTAAAACTATTGACTCTTTCGCGAAAGAATGTGTTGAGCTGCCTGAAAGTGCTCCCACTCATTGGAGAAAGGCATTAGAGGAAGGAGTTGGTTACAAGGAATTGCCGGAATTCGATACACTGTTTTTAAAACTATCGGATCATTTTCAAGCATTCGATCTCTTAACAAACGCGATGGAATGTGAGGATCTCAAACGGGGTCGCTATATGGGCTTAGTGCACGTTACCGGACTTTATATTGGCTCACATGGTTCGACTGGTAAAGTCGCATCTTTACAAATGAAGGTTCTTCAACTAGTCTATGAACCACTACCAATTGATAAATGTTTAATTAACATTGATAAGACTGCTTCAAGTGATGGGAAGGAAGAGAGCAAAAAGCGAGGGCGGAAATCTAAAGATGGGAATCCTAAATTGAAGTTGAAGCGCCAAGATGCTGACTTGAAAACTTTCTATAATCCTAATTGTGATGAGGAAACACAAATGTTTTAATTTGTAAATGTAACTTGAAAGTTTCTATTCTGAATGTAAATAAACGTGATCTGGAACATGTGTCTGTTTTGTTGTTCTAAGCAAAATTAGCGGGATGATGAGTTTAATGTTAATGGAATTATAAGATGACAGATTTTCGTCTATTCACTGATCGCACAATGTGTGTCGCTGGACCAAGTCAGTCCGGTAAAACTACATTTGTAACTGAATTGCTACAATATAGAAATGAAATGTTTAACAAGGAAATTAAGAGAGTCAAATGGTATTATGGAATATTTCAACCACAACTACATTCTGCACTTCGCCAGAAAGGTTATGAGGTGAAGCAAGGGTTGCCATCAACTGAGGATATCAAAGCAGGTGACTTACTAGTATTAGATGATCTATTACGTGAAAGCAAATCTTCAAAGGATGTAACTGAAATGTTCATTCAAACTGCACATCATAGGGAAGCTTTTATTATCTACATCACCCAAAACATCTTCGATGGAGGGAAAGAGCAAAGAACTAGAAGTTTGAATACACATTATTTGGCAATATTTAAAAATCCAAGAGATAGCAGTCAGATACATCATCTCAGTAGACAGATATTACCTCAACAACCTAAAGTACTTTCAAAAATATATGAAGATGTAACAAAGAAACCACATGGTTATCTATTTATTGATCTAACCCAGGAATGTCCGGAACGACTTCGATTTCGAACAAATATCATACCTAATTCCGCTGAACCAATGACAGTTTTCTCGGTTCACAGTTAGTTTTAAGCAATGTACTTTGTTGCCTTATTATTTTCAAACATGTCGTATTCAAAGATGGTAGTCATTCCTCAAGAGGAGTATGTACAATTGACTACATTACAAAGTGCACAGGAAGTCAAAAATATAGATCAACCTATTACGAATCAACTTAAGGAACTAACACAAAAGGATATGGAAATTCAGAAGATTAAGGATCCCTATCGACGAATGCAGTTAGCAGCTGAAAACATTGATGAGAGGCGACAGATTCGTGACAAGTTGCGACGATTTATAACCTTGTCAACACCTCGACCATATCGTGTGCGCGCTGAGCGATTATTTGACTTCATTGATCCACATGTGAAGTTCAATGAGAGAGGGGAGATAATAGATGAAACAACTGGTGATGTTATTAGAAATAGTCACATAGATGACCTTCTACAATATGCTGTCAGAGATGTAAGGCGAAAACTAGGTGCACCACAAGGGTGGACATATTTTCAGAAAATTTTATCTGATCAAAATGTACCTCACAATATTATTGGAGGACCGACTGTGAATGAATTGGATAAGGGTCACTTACAAGATGGATCAAAGAGTAAAACACCCACGATGGCGGTCAAGCGAGAGCTTCATGATCCCGATGATCTGCAACCAAAAAGAGCTACTAGGCGCTCAATGCGTGTTGCGAAGGAGTATAGTAAATATTAAGCAAATATGAATTAAGCCTTGCCTCTCTCATATCATGTCGTTACAAAAATTTTGCTGTTGTTTGAAATCTGCGCTCGAAGGTAAAGCAGAAGAGGGCATAGAGGTTGATATCAATTGTGTTAGCAGTTGCTGTGCGAGTAATACGCGTGCAAATCAGAACAAAGACGATGAGTACAGCAGTGAAACTCAGAAAGATTTATTACGACTTAAATCATCCCGCAAGTTTCAGTCGTCCGGAGGTTCTAGCTCGTGCAGCAGGTGTGGGAATAGAGAAAGTCAAGAAGTGGTTGAGGAGTCAACCGACTTACACTCTTCACAAAAATGCGAGAAAGCGGTTTCCAACAAGAAAATATGTTGTTAACAATATAGATAGTCAATGGCAAGCGGACTTGGCTGACATGCAACAGATATCACAGTACAATGATGGCTATAAATACATCTTAACCGTAATAGATATTTTATCTCGCTATGCTTGGGCACGTGCGCTGAAATCTAAACGAGGACCAGAAGTTGAAGCGGCTTTTCAGAGCATTTTCGATGAGGGGCGTGTTCCGCAAAGAATACAGACCGATCAAGGGAAGGAATTCGAAAACTCTCATGTTCGAAGTCTCCTTAAAAGTCATAATGTGGAATTGTTTAGTGTCAAAAGTGCTTATAAAGCTGCCATGGTTGAGAGGTTCAATCGCACACTGAAGACAAAAATATGGCGCTATTTCACTGCAAAAAATACACATGTTTGGGTAGGTGAGCTGCAGAAATTTGTTAAGAATTACAATGAAAGCTACCATCGAATCATTAAGATGAAACCAGTTGATGTTACCCCAGATAATGCGATGGATGTATGGCTTCGATTGTATGATAAGAAAGCGAAAAACATTTCCAATGAAAAGAAAATTAATGTTGGTGATAGAGTTCGGATTTCAAAGGTTAAGTCTACATTTGAGAAGGGGTATCTACCTAATTGGACTGAAGAAGAGTTTTTTGTAGATGAAGTAAATACAAAATTTAGACCCACCATGTATAAATTAATAGATTACCATGGCAATCCAATTGAAGGAAAATTTTACTCTTATGAATTGCAAGTAGTAGACAGAAGTGAAGAGGTGTATATGATTGACAAAATAATTAGGAGGAAAGGTCATGGCAATCAAAGGAAATATCTAGTTAAATGGAAAGGATATCCTGATTCATTCAATAGCTGGATAACGCACCAGGATCTACAAAATGTGGAGATGGGAGACACTCGTAACTTTTAAGCTAATATAGCATGTGACTTCTTCCATATATGAGTTTAACATGTCTACTAACTTCAACATCATTCTTCCAAGCAATAGCAACCCCAAGATATTCCCAAGTAACAAACCATCTCTATACTCTGTTGAATTCGCTAATCCAATTACTCTGCATGGACCCCATGAAGTTGCTCTAACTGAAATTACTTATTACAACGATATCAGTTTGCTAAAAAACAATTATTTTGAATTACATAAAGAAGTACGAGAGAAGGATGATTGTTTTCGCATATTTCACAATAGTCTACATGGTACATGGGCTTTTCATCATCTAACTTTACATCCTTTTTCAACATCTTTACCATCTGTCCAAAACATGATTAAAATTCAAAAGGCATTTGCAACGTCAACTTTTGATTCTAAGGTTCCCACAATGAGCTTGCAAGATACAGAAAAGGAAATCGGTAGAATGTTTGAACGAATAAATGATCTCTTCAAGCTGACTTTGAATAAATTCTACAAACCAGTCATAAAGGGGTCAACAAAATTGATGAAGGAAGGGAAGCATGTTCTTCTTGTATTAGGTAAGGATTTGAGTCATACTTTTGGGTATTCCAGAACAACTTTCTCATCAAGGTATTGGTACAATGGACGTGGGTGGAATTCGGAGAGGAAAGTCACTGATTTTCAATGTAGAATTGTGCCATTGTATGCATTACAAAAAAGGAGCATCCGAGTAAAAAATAAATTTGAGGTCATTAGAAGTGTTGAAGACTTTGCAAGAAAGTTTCAAGGATCAGTGCCAGAAACGTTAATGACTTGTGAATATAAGAAAGAGAAAGTAACTTTATTTACTGTTGAAACGGAGGCAGAATTTATTGTTTTTACTAAAAAGACACCATTGGAAAAGTCTGAGTCCGCTGTTATTGAATTCGGATCTGAAATGATTGGGATGTTTAAGGGCCTTGAAAGCGCACCTTGGTTGACAGAATTAAATGATACATTCAAGGTTCAATTGTCCTCTTCTAAACTCAAAGCATCAACAAATGCTTCATGGGATATCCACGTATACAGCGAAGACATATTGGGTGATGAATTGTCTACTTCCAGTGAACTTGTAAAAAGAGTTAATTTGAACATTGAAAGCTTGAAAACGCCATCTGAATTGTGTACAAAGTTAAATGAGTTTGGTGTAGATTACCTTGATGCAGATGAATATCACTTTTCTTATGACCCACATAAGAAACGCATGATTCTAAAGGTAGGGAAGAACTCTCTTATCAAGCTGGATAGCGTGTTAACGACCACATTGGGATTCTCAAAATCAACTATTTATGAAGGCACATCAATAGGCGATACAGCCCCATCACTAGAGCGTGATATAAGTAACTTATACGTCTATTGTAACATTATTGAATATACAAGGGTTGGCGACATTGAGGCCCCACTTCTGCGCACATTTCCTCTCTCATCCGTAAGGAAGCAACTAATCAATCGAGAATTTTTTAACACAATGTATCTACCAATCAGCCGAAATTACATCAATAGAATTGACATATCAATTCATGATGACGCAGGAGAAGTAGTACCGTTCTGTGGTGGTGTTACTGTTTTGACCCTACATATTAGGTCACGAGAATAAGGCTTTACGCTATTGTGACTTCCATAGTTATTCAATAGTCATAATGACAGGCATTTACAGTAGACCATCATATCAGAGCGGTTATCCCGTGTTTGTTGGAGGTAGACGACAAGTTGGAGGAGGCATATTTGGTGCACTAAGACGTATGGTTCTTCCAACACTCAAAAAGTATGGCGTACCAATCATGAAGCGTGTTGGAAGCAGGGCTTTAGATTTTGGTGCAAATGTTGCAGCTGATGCGCTTCAAGGTGAGGATATCGGTGAATCTATGAAAATGCGCGCGCAGCAATCTGCCATAGACGCATTAGATGATTTAACAAAGACGAGACGTACAGTTCGGAAGAAGCGTAGGAAGTCAAGACAAGTTGGATCCGGTCGAGTTACTAAGCAAAGACGCAGGAAAAGTAAAAAGCCGACTAGAGCAGCACGTTCTAAATCTAGACGTCGAGTGAAAACAAGAAAGCGCAAACGAAATTCCACAGCGACTAGAAACAAGTCAAAACGAAGGAAGACAACATATTTGTAGAGCTAATACGATGCAGAGTATCAATTCGGCTTTGTGTTTCTTCGATTCTCCCCCTCATCAGACAGACATCATCTCCTCAACAATTGTAGACATAGTCCCCACAACAAATATCGATGGTAACCAACAGCCTATTCAGTTTGATATACCTGCCAATCCTCAAGATTATATTGACTGTCAATCCATTGATTTAGAGTTGTGTATACAAATTAAGAAGACTGATGGTACAAATATTGATTCATCCAAGGATAAAGTGGGATTGGCAAATCTTCCTATTGCCAGTCTGTTCTCAGATGTGTATCTAATATTGAATGACAAACAGATTGAAGGAGGGGATCGAGCATATCCATATGGAGCATACATACATACAATGACGCAATTTCAAAAGCAAGCTAAACAGTCACACTTGCAAGTTTCTGGGTGGTATGATGATCAGCAAGGGAAATTTGATGATGTCTCAAATACAGGGTTGAAAAGACGAATGGATTTAACAGCGGATTCAAAGGAATTATACTTGAAAGGACCTGTCTATCTTGATTTCCTTCGTCAATCTAGATATCTGCTATCACAGGTTAAAATGCAAATAAAATTTATTCGTGCAAATCCTGAGTTCGCGTTAATGGCTTTTGGAGCTACAAACTATCAAGTCAACATAAGTAATGCCGTGCTCAATGTAAGGCGAGTAACAATGAACCCGTCAGTCATCAACGAGCATGCGACAGGATTGAGGAAAAACAATGCAATATATCCAGTTAATCACAGTGTGTTGACAAACTTCACAATTGGTGCGGGATCATCCTCACATGCCTACCCAAATCTTTTTCCCACTGCAATGCCAAAGGCGGTGTATATCACATTTGTGGAAAATGAGGCATTCATTGGTGCTTTTGAAAAGAATCCATTCAATTTCCAACACTTTAATGTTAGCAAACTAGCACTCTATCAGGATGGGAAATTTGTATCTTGCAAAGCATATGAGCCTAATTTCAAAGATGGTAAATTCGCACGTGAATATGGTTCTACTTTCACCGCCCTCAACATGTTTAATACAGATGATTCAAATGGAATTACAATGGATATGTACAAGAATGGCTACTTCTTCATTATGTACAACCTCACAGCAGATGCAGATCTAGGTGGTGAAAGCGTAGGAGTTACAAAGCCTGGAAATCTACGACTGGAGGTATCATTTGAGTCACCTTTGAAGAAAACAATTACTTGTCTCATTTATGCTATCTATGATAGCAAAGTTGAGATAACAAGAATGAGAGACGTGACTGTCAGCTATCAGAGATGAGTAACTTAAGCAACATAGAAATCTTGAGGAAAATGAGGAAAGCTCATCCCTACTCCAAGACAATATTTCTCAATGTCTTTTCTAGAGATAATTTACCTGATTCAATTCCTTTCTATCCTTGTTCGCTTATCATCAATACGGATACCAACAATCTTCCCGGAAAACATTGGATTGCTGTATACATCAATCGTTATAAAGTTGCCGAATATTTTGACTCTCTTAATCAACCTCGTTTACATGATATCGCATTATGGATGAACAGGTTCTCCTGGACTGTTAGGAAAGTGACATCGTTCCCACTTCAAAGTAATACATCTCTAATGTGCGGTGGCTATGTACTCTATTTTGTCAACGAGAGACCATTGAAAAATAACTGTAAAAGTGCTTTAGAACTATTTTCAAAAAACTGTGATAAAAATGATGTAATTCTTACTAAATATGTCGAAACAGTTTTGAAATAAAGTTTTATGTTGTATCATTAACTTGCTCTCTTTTTTTCCAAAACAAGGGTTTATAAGGAAAACAAAAACATATTCATATTTCATTATCTATTCACATATATACAAAATCTACAATTTGGTTTTCATGAAACATTTTTTCAAATCACATATGATGGGAGGTACATCACTTATGTCTTTGATGCCGGTTATCACAATCTTTCCATTATGGAACACATGAACATGATATGGATGCCAGTTAGTCAATTGAGCTGCTGGAAATAACTCCACTTCATAAGTTAGATTATGTGATGATGTAACTTTACGGAAGTCATAGTGATAGTGTAATTCACATAACACGGTCATTGTCTTCACTTTCCAATCAGATAATGAATCACCAAGTAAATGTTCCAAAGTTAAGTGTAGATATGAGAGATCACCCTCCATGACCCTTCCAATACATTGGATTGTTCCATTTGGAAAGAATAGGATAGTGAGAGATTTATCCTTCCTCTGAATCCTCCATGTTAACATTGAGGGTCTTCCAAGATGTAAGCTCGTTGTCGGCTTCAATTTGCGTTTTATCAGTAACCATTGTTTTCGGTTGGGTATATTCCTCTCGATCTCTTGTAGATTGAGTTTTGACTTTGCTTTTGTAGTTAACATCCGATTTACAACTTCCAACCGTTTGATGTCCTCCATCTTTAATGAATGACGTTATCTGTGGTAGTATCTCCCTTGTAAAGGTTTCCCATGTGACGTCACTGAAACGAAAAAATCGATATTCAACATCTTCCCGTTTTGGTGAACAGACGTATAGTTTGACTGATGAATCACACTTTATCCATACCTTGTCATCGAGAGGAATCTTGATCCGAGTCTTATGGTTGTCAATGAGATCCGCAAAGTCTTTCAGTGAAGGCAATGAGTCAATACTAATGCAAACGCCACGATGTTTTCGATTACTATTTGCTATTGAATGACGAAATGCTATTCTTTTAGAATTTGTTATGTGAACGTTTTGAACGTCACTAAGTTTCCATGTTCTAATGTAATGAGGCATGTTCCGAAAGCTATGTTTCAAATTTAGGTTTAATGTTTGCCTAAAGTTTGTTATTTTATTAGCTCAACATATCGGAATGATGTTGAGTACAAATTCTTCACATATTCATTCACATTAGGACTACCTATTTATTAGTAATCATTTCTACATATCGGAAAGATGTAGAAATTTCAATTTTAGTAAGACTACTTATGTATTAGTAAGTGTTGCTACATGTCGGAAGATGCAGCAATCGCAAGATCTATTACAAGTGGAATATTATATTGTTTTTTATTTAGACTTTTTCTACATCACCTGTGACAGGAAGGCATCTCCTTCTCTTCGACGGTGGGGGAAGACCTAGGCTGTAGTGTCCATATGGTAATGATAAATTTTTATCCAGCCAACAGCGCTTATCCTCCCAAAGTGAAAGACCTCGCTTCCTAAATGATTTTGTGCTAACTATGTGATTTTTTGAATTTATAATTGTCATATCTTCAGTTGTATCATTCTCACTATAATAGACACTCCTATAGTCATTATGTTTCAATTTTTTAACTGCTGCTCTCTGAATTCCTTTTGCACGTTTGATGCTATGATTCGTAGAGTCTAGATATTTCATTGAATACATTTTCGGTTTTAGTAGGATCATTTCCTCAAGCAACTTTCCAGCACACTCATCCTTAAAACAACCTAATCTAGCTTTGTTTGTAGTTGAGTATAGTCGGTGATGACTGTCATAGTTTGAAGAGTCAAACTTTTCACCGAAGTATAGAAGTATATCTTCCAGACGGACAGATGGTGATGTGTATAAACATAGGAAGAAACTGTCGGTATCACCTCCACAAAGCCGCGTTCTATTTATCAGTGGACACCCTTTTAGATCATTGTAATATAATTGATACATTTCCAACTTACTATAGTCAAGTACTGCTTGACCAACATATATTAATTTATTTAAAACTATTGAAGGTTTGTACATTTCCATACCAACCAGATCTTCATCAAATATTTTGTGTTGAACATAGAGAGGATGATTTGACAATTTCAGTAGTTGTTTCTCATTGTTGACTAGTTTAAATTTTTTCCTTCTCCTTACATTTTCCATTGTTTTACCATATAAAGAATTATTTTTCAATTTGTAGAATGACTTTTCGAAGTCAGTGTTTGATTGAGCCCTCTTTTGAGAGTTCATATCAATGTATGTTTTTAACCAAGGCTTTTGTGTGAATTTTATGCCACTATGAATCTTCTTGATTCTCATGCCCATGGTCAAGTAAAATTTTAAAATTGAGTAGTGGACTACATAATTTTCCCTATCAAATTGATGGAGCAGAAGTTTCTTGATAGAAGAAAAATGTGTATTTGGTCTTACTTTTTCATATAGATTTTTCATATAGTGTGAAAACATTCTCTTTTCAATCATCTGCATTTCTGGAGCTAATGGGAAATCGGCAGTGTCATCATGAATGGCTGCAGGATACTCTAAATCTAAATCAAAAATGTAGCCGATTTCACCATCATCATCTATATTTTGAACATTTTCTTCATTTAAAAAATTATCTAATTCACTTTCATTCAACCATTTGAAATTTGAGTGGGGTAGATTCCTACTGAGTGAAGAACCGTAAAGGTTATTAACATCTAAGTAGGTCAAATGTCGACTTTCATGTGTATTATTTCCTAATTCTTCAATGCGTGCACGCGCTCGGTGAATGTTGGTGAAAGTCATACCCCCTCTAATTCCTCGTTCAAATAGATTGTACATATTTTCATCTTGTATGTAGTGTGGGGGATCATTGGAAGAGAAATTTAGTGCTGAGGTAAAGCTAAGATGTGGGAGACTGACAAAATGTACAGGGTCGACTTCATCCTCACGTTGACTCAATGCTCTAAACACTTCAAATATGTCTGCCAACAATAAAACATCTAACTTCAGATATGCCAGCATGTAATCACCAAATGTGCTACAATTAAATTCAATCCATGCCTTGTTAGCGTGTTCATATTCACTATCGGAACAGTGCTCACGAGTAAGATCATTATAGAATTCAAATTGTGGTGGTAGACAGTCTTCCGTCAACGTGTTTAAGTTTTTGAAGTATGAATATGGAAACACTCCCTTCTGATATAAAACATTATCACTTAATTGTGGAAATTCTACCCTTAATGTCTCTACATGCTCATACGTTTGCAAGCCCTTGGCTAATTCACTCAAGGATGCACTTAGAAATTGATATGAGTCTAAGAATTTTAGTTTAAAGTATACTGTCTTCCCTTTGTATTCATTTACAGGGACACTGGCGGATAAAGTTATATATTTTTCAGCAGTTGCTGCTACAACATCTAATTTCCAAGATTTCATTCTTCCAATCGCTTTATAGCAAACGATGTGACTATCATAATTTTTAAAATTGTGGAAAAATATGGGGAGCTCCCGTCTGTTAAGTCTTAACCGGAGATTGCATTTCCTACATAATGTTTGCCTATATCGTCCGGTGATATGATCATGATCACGAACTTTTATGACTTCATCGCTGAATTTCGATTTACATTTGTTGCAACATTCTGCATTCTCATGGCGTGCTTTTTCATCCGCTGACAGTGACATTGGCTGCCTAGTTGTTGCACATTGGTTGTCATATAAGTCTTGGGCTACAGTTTCTAAGTGGTGCAAGAAACTAATAATGCAATTTTCTCCCTCAAAGAGGTAATACTTGTTTTCAAATTTCGATTGAAGGGCATTATGCCAGACATGATAAGCTCCAATGGCCGCAGGTTTATGTATTTTATTATCAATGTAGCACTCTATATCTGCATAAATTACTAAAGGAGGACTTAGTTGATATTCCATGCTACTTGTTAGTACTTTTAGATCCGATGGCATTTTTTCTATTTGTGCTTTTCCTCGAATGCAAAACTGGAAGTGTCGTTCTAGTGTTGTCTTATATGTGAATGACTGAGTGCATCTTTCGCAGAAGTATTTATGTCTTTTTAAAGTTCTCCTATACAATCTTGACAGCTTTGGAATTCCACAATAGTGTGCTGCTCCATTGTTTAGAATTAGCAAAATATTAACCGTTTGCCTACCAGTAAAGTTACTATTGTAACGAACACCTTTGAGTCCATTTTCATAAAAGTGAATGTTAATTTTAATATCATTATTTTTCTCAAATTTTGGAATATCTTTGATTGATACTGGTGTGGAAATGCCTTCCATATTTAGCTCAGATGTCCACTTACTATATGATTTTACTTCATTCCTTGAATAAGGTACTTCATTATAATGCAATATTGATAAAACTGCATATAGGAAGCAATCATTTGCATTTGAATTAACATTAATGACAGCTTTAGAGTTTTTTAACTTCTTTGGTAGAGGAAATGATTGTCCACCTGACAGTATTGGACTTGTTATTACATTGAACTCTATATTTTGTACATCATCTATAATCCAATTGCTACCCTTTTTTGTGAAGGCTTCAATATGATTTATTAGACTATTTAGATGATCCTGAAACCAAGCATCATAGTCATAAATATAGTTTGAGGATGATGAGGTAAAGTGTGCGAGAAAAGTTTCTTCTTCTTGAGGATTAGAACGGACATAACGAATTTGTGCAATCAGACGACCGCGCAATTGATAGCTCCTTAGTAAGTCAGACACTAAATTCCCTAACATGGAACGCATGCTTTCTAAGAATGATGTTATGTCCAAAGTAGGTGTTGTTGGCGTGATATCATACACACGTGCATGGCCATTGAGTGCGCTTTCGCTGAGACTAACAGTTCCATAGTTATTATGCATATTCATCTCACTATTTGTATTATGTACATTCATATGCTGTCGAAATCTACTTATAGAGTTATACGTTTTGCCACACCGAGAGCAGTATTGCATAAAGTTTTGTATGTTAGTTGAAGCGCTGGTTGTTGGCTTAGAAGTAGATCTATTTTGATTATTTGAATTTGACTCTGTTATGCTATCATTCGGTTTATTATTGCATACAAGTTTATGCCTCTTAAGATTATCCATCCTATTCGTCTTATATGGACACTTGCTACATTGATACGTTTTTCCTAACTTACAAAATTTTTCATGACGTTGCAAATTGCCTATGAGAGTAAATACTTTTCCACACTTGGTACAGACAACCATGATTATTGATGAGGATTGAAATTAGCAAGCCCTTATATACATCTACCATCTAATGACGTCAGCGTCATCACCAGCCAATACCATATGTTCCGATCTGTTGTAAAGAGAAAACACATACAATTTCAACAATTATTTTTTTTCAAAATAGAAGGCAAAGTAATAAAGTTACAGTTTAACACATTTGACAATACCACTATGGTAGAGTTTTAGGTGACTGCAGCTGTCACTACAGCCACCCAAATCGTCCATCCTCGTAAGGCGCACTCTTCTGATGCCATTTTGGGAACATTCGAGGTGCACAAGCGTTTCTTTGTTATGCTGTTGGCTGGTGGTTACTTGGGAGGCCAACAGGAGGTTTGATTGAGTAATATTTCTTAGAGACTCAATCAAACCTCTATTGTCCTCCTTCAACTTCACCTCGCGGGCCTCAACCTCCTTTAGGCGCTCTTGGCAACGACGGAGTTGTACCTCAACGTCTTGTACCTCGTGTTGTACCTCTTCTACTGTCGCGTCGAGATCCACATTGTACTGCCGAACAGGGAGAGCAGCTGGAGGTGCGGGCGCAGCAGCGTGAGGGGAAGGATCTGCGGCTGGGATCGGAGAGGAAGGAGCTGCGGCTGGGATCGGAGAGGAAGGAGCTGCGGCTGGGATCGAGGAGGAAGGACGTAGTGGAGATAACGGAGCCAGTGTCATCATCGGTGATAATGGAAGGCGCACACTCCAGCTCGGAGAAGCCCGGATGTGGCTGAATGACACCTCCTCCTGAGATGCACACATCGCGGAGTCCTGTAATCGAAAGAAACAATTGTTTATCATCTATTTAGCATTTTACCATTGATGAGATACAAAAGTGAATTTCTCTTACCTCCGGCTGGATTGTGACCTTCTGACCGGATCCAATCTCTCTCTCACGGGGCAACGAGTCATTCTAAAAGATAAATCAATCTATTACAAACAAAAAAACATATTTTAATAGAAAATTCTGTACTCATGCAGTTGACCAACTTTGATACTTACATTTGTAACAGGATCATCATCCTCATCGGAAGAAGATGTCGAGGAAGAAGTCGCTGACGAAGTTTCCTCATCAGATGAAGTCGCTGACGAGGTTTCATCGTCCTCTGATGAAGACTCCCGAATCGAATATGGCTTTTCCTCGTTATCTTCCACCGATGTACTCGTCGCTGGCGTCGAAAGGAAACTTCGATGCTTCCTGAGGGACAGCGACCGCACAACCTGCAGAGAAAAATAAGATAACATGTTCGCAACTCATTGAGAAGCATACATGTTCTTGGAAATACTTCATGCATTGAGAAATATTATTGACAAATAACTAAACAATGACACTTACGGGACTAGGAAGACACTTCTTCTCCGGTGTAGGCAAACGGGGTATACTGTTCACACCTGTAAACAGCTGAAGAAAAGAACATATTCAATTTCACATAAAGAGCTAATGAATAACTTTAATACTTACATTTCTCAAGCATTCAGCCGCTTTCTCCTCTTCAAAACTGACACAAGTCTGTTGAGGCAACTCACTCTGAAATGTTGTGACAATGTTGAAATACTTTTTACATGGTAGAATAATTAATGGAGTAAATGTATTCTCACATTTTTAGTGACGATCTTTTTCTGAATTAAGACCTTGGTCTTCTTAGGAGGAGGCATCTCATCATTATCCTGAAATGTTTAAACGATATATGTTTTTATGCATAATGGACCAATAATTAATTTATTCGGTTTTAAGAAGCTATCCTTTGAAGGTATTATGTATGATTGGCAGAACTCACCTCAAAATCACTTAAGGTGTCATCGATGAACTGTCGTGACTTGGGGGCTTTCCTTGGGACTCGGGACTTTTACAGGTTTCTTTATTGCTGTAGGCTCATCAACCTGTGAAAGGACACCTTCCATCGGCCTCTCCTTTTGAAATAACCGCTCCAACCTCCTCTTTTCAGCCTTTGAGGTGAGGTTGATGCCCTTCCTCCCATTTTGCTGAGCACATGGTGTGTGTTTTTCAATGAATGCCTTAGAGGCTTCGGTATTAACCTTTTCATTACTCCGTTTATATGACTTGCAAGTTAGGCAGTACAGATACGTACAGTCACTTTTGAAGATGCAGTTCTTGTGACCGCTCTTATTAGCATGTCGAAGGGTTAATTGGCATGTTTCACAGAAGTGAAAAATTAGCGCTGTCGTGCAAGACTCTCTTGTCGGACCATCTCTATAGAGGAAAAAACATTGATTATAATTTTATCTCTTGTTAAATGAGAACTCATTTATATATCATCAACAAAACTCTATGAAATACTACCTTGATATTGAATAAATCTTAGAAAGAATTGAAATCTGAAGTTGAAATTGAAACCGAAAGTCGAAAGTTTAATTTTCATTCGAAAACGGTTTGCTCATAGAAAGAGTTGAAATTTACAAGTAGCTGTCTTGAAATTATTTAATTTCGAAATTAATTTAATGGAATGAAAGTGAAATTTCGAAAATTTCAACCAATCCTCAATTTGTTTAATTAAACAAGCTTGAATTTTATACATCTGTTAGCAGATGACAGACTGAATATTTAAATTGGATGAAGGCTTTATTTAGGTATCTTTTTATTTATTTACAAACTGTGAAAATCTTGTTGATTCAAATACACTTACATTTAAACTGATATATTCATGTCTCTCGCTCAATGACTTAATATAGGATGAAAAATTAAAAAAACATGGTTAATAATATAACATAAAGTGTTCCTATCCTAAAACCCAAGCTTCTATATTTAAAGCTATTTGGTTATAAAAACTTAATAATGTTCCTACTCCCGAATATCCTATAAAGTAGCACAACATGACAATGAAACTCACTTCAGAATTGTAATAAGAACCGGAGAACGGAGGAACGAAGAACGACGTCTGCTATGGACACTGAATTATTTGAAAATGAGTGAAAATTCGTTGTGTGCAACTTCTTTATATATGAAATTGACAAAGCAACTATGAACAAAGACCTTATGACATCACATCCTGGAATTGGTACGGTCAAACAAAATTGATAACTCAAACAAGAATTGGAACAGCTGGTTTATTTTTAACCTTAGAAATGGAAGTGCCATCATATGTGTTGAAAGATTTCTACATGTAAACAGTAGAGTGAATTCAAAGTAATATGAACTGATGGACTGATATATTATTTGATATATATGTTATTATTAATAGTCATATAATGATTCATATTTGAAGATATAAAACGTGTGATTTGAATAGAACATTAAAATTTGAATTAAGCGCTAAATTTCGAAAATTCAAATTTCGCGCAAAAATTCGAATAATCAAATTTAAAGACTTTTTCAAAAATTTGAATTTGGCGCCAAAATTCAAATAATCAAATTAAAATACTAGGGTTAGCGTTAAGGGTTAGGGTTAGGATTAGGGTTAGGGTTAGGGTTAAGGTTAGGTTTAAGGTTAGGGTTAGGAAAGCAAGAAGAGTATCTATGGCACCCGGAACCCATGGGTAAATAAATTTTCCAGTGCGCCCCCCGTGTATGAAGTGTATGAAGTGAATGAAGGTCAAAGGTCAAGGTCAGGTCTAAGGTCAAGGTCAAGTGTAGAGGTTTGTATATTATGGTCATATTTAGTTGTAAAACTTTAACTTTGAAAATTTGTAAACTTAGTCATTTTTGTAAAAAAACTTGGAATTTTTTCAAGTTGCATACAGATGCATACAACTAGGATTTTTTCATCAAATGGGTACATACAATATATCATTCGAATGCTCTTTTCATGCTGATTCTAATGGTGTATTGTATGACACATGTATGACAGATAACTAGAGAGCTACATGTCTTTAAAGAATGGGCTAAAAACTTAGTGAATTTAAAAATCTAACATTTGTCTGCTTGCATACAGTTGCATACAACTAGGATTTTCCCATCGAATAGGTACATACCTTATATCATTCGAAAGGTCTTTTCATTCTCATTCTTATGGTGTCGTGTATGACACATGTATGATATCATCCTGGACTGCTACAAGCATTTTAAAATTAACAACATAACTGTTTCTTTAAAAGTTATATGTTCCTATTTATTTCAAGTTGAAGTCTTCATATTTGATTTTTTGTTTCAATTCAGTTATTGAACATCATTAATTGTAGATAGTTATTCCCCTTTCCCATTCAGACCTTAATTGAAGACCGATTTGTGAAATGATAAAACAAGTCTGTTCATATATACAAATGAATATGAAATAAAGAGATTAAAAAACACACTAAATGTCATCAAGGTAAGGAAATGGTACAAGTTTTTTCAAGTCCACTTGCACATGGATCCTGGTCTTCTTGGGCGCACAGGGACAGCGACGTGGTGTGTCAAGGTCGATGACCGAAAATTCGAGAGCGGTTGTGAGGTTCCGCTCGTTCGGCTCCATTCGCATGAAGACCCGTTTGGTGTGGTACTTTTTCGGCGCGTTCTTCACTTTGACAGTGACCCTTCCATAAAGTGGCGTTCGCATGGACTTCTTATTCATGTGACGCATCGTCTCGATTGATACGTCACTATCATCACTCGAGTAGTCGGGCGATGCAGGGGCTTGGGTGAACACCACCGGCTCGTTTGGTGTTGTCGATCGCTCCATCGGAGATTGGGGAGGTGTATTGGTACGTTCCACTGGCGAAGTGGTACGATCAGCAGTACCGTTCTCAACTGCAGCTTCCTGTTTGCGATCCATAATGACTTGTAGATTTAAAATAATTGTAACTTGTTAACGTGAGGATTAGAACCTTTGATAAGAATTGGTACAAACCTCGGACTTATATACTTTTTAAACAAAGGAAATCCTAACAGCCAATCAGAGAGGTACCGAACTTCCCTAAAGAATATATAACTATATAAAGGATGTCATTGTTCCAAACTGTTAAGTACTTATCCTCAACGTTCCATAACAAGAAGCATGTCCTCAAAACCTCTATTCTATTTTCAAAATGACAGCCAAGTCATTATGGGAGGTCAGTTGGATATGACCGTGCATCTCTGTTGCGGCTGCAAAGTGGCCCTGTGGAAAACTTTGACTGTGACAGCACTTCAAAGGCGGAGTGGACTACCAGTGAAGTGTCCGGTACATGAGTGTGACCATGACTTTAGCAACAATCAGACATTTCATGAATGGTGTGATGACTTCCAGAAGATCATGGAGTCGCCTGAGGGACGTGATCTGTACCCATCATTTATTTATAATTCATAAATTAAACTTACATTGTAAATCTCTTGTCTTTTTCATTTTAAACATAGTTCTGGAATTGGTTTTCTTATTGGGGAGCAACTAAATCATAACTGCACATTAAAGTTTCACATCTAAATAGTGCTACATTTAAAATAATTGTCACAATAGTCGCAATTGAGCAAACCCATTCAAAATCAAACAACGGACGTCTATCGGTACGTACCCAAGTACTCAGAACCAAACCACACAAGTTCGATCATAGACGTTCCGAAACACAGTGTACTCAACCGAGTGTACCGAACACATGTACCTATCCAGTAAAACAGATGTCATACAAGTTCCTATTCATAACACTGAATTATACATGTACCTATCCATGTTCCTATTGATAACACTGAATTATACATGTACCTATCCATGTACCTATCCCTCGCAAGTAGGGCACAGTTTTCACTACTCACAACAGTCAATTCCATCTCATGCGATCGTTTGATGAGGAGAAGTTGTAGGTTCAGATTTCAACATTTTACTTCTGACTGTTTCTAGTTTTCGCTTTGGGCACAATTTTGTTTTTTAATATTTTGATGTATTCCTTTTTGGCTTCCATCAAACTTGTTAGGAAAACATGTTTGTTGGAAAAACTTGCTTAATCTTGAAAAATGATTCCGCTTACGAGGTCATGCAATCTTTCAGTTAATAACAGTCTACAGATAAGTATTAGGTTTTTGAATCTACAACAAAAATGCGACGGCTACACAACTGTCGAGTTTACAACCGAAAAAGTTCAAGGAACAAAACTTTATATAGAGCTAAAAATCGGAAGACAGTGTTGTATTTAAATATCCATATCCGCATTATATTTTTGTTACTCAATATCTTCTACTCAATTTGCATTTGGATTGTTAAGAAACATTTCACGCTATTAGCTATATATATATTAGTGAAAGTATTAGCTTATGTTGGCTTACGTTAAACTCCTAAAGAAATAATATATAGTGACAAGTGTTAAGATTTCATCCGTCACTCAGTAGTTACATGTGTACATGCATATGGCTAAAATTACATTCATGTGCACCAAACCGAAATGCAAGTTTTAAAGAATGTACTTAGTTGTTCGAATACATGCAGACAATAAATACAATGCATACAAGCAGCTTGTAGTTAGCCAGATTAGGTATTATGAATACTGAAGCGATCAAGAAAATATAAGCATCCATAGATGTAAACTGATAAATATCGGAAGAAACTCACTTGCGTATTGCACCATGTAAATGCCCCATGCTAAACTCCAAAACCAGCCAACTAATAGAAATGGTATTGTGAATAATTGAGATATACCAACCCAAAAGTTGGTACATAAAATGGTTTCAACTGACTTTCCAGGTAAGAAAACTGATTCTCCATAGTATACTGACAAAAATCCACTAAGAACCGTTCCTGAAAACCGAAAATACAGGAAATTTAAAATGAAATAAGCGTATACTGCAAGCACAAATGTGAATAGAGTGGAAACTCATAAGTTTAAATCTCTATTGATAGCAAGATTATCAAATTCACTGATTTGTTGAACTGTGTCATGTAATCTCATCAAATCAAGTGAATCTTAACAGGAGAAGAGAAACTCAAAAGCAGATGAAACAAGATATCAGGGTTTTAGATGATACAAGGAGCGCACTTTCCTCTTTCTCTTGAGTGGCATCCTTCTGTCACATTGTGCTGGGGTCAGTTTCTTCCATGTGTTCCATGTGCAACATCACTTGCGCTGGTCACTTCAGTATTGACCATGGACCCCAGATATTTATAGCAGTCCACCTTCGACGGCTGACTTTGAATTTCCATCGCTCGTTTTCGTGGGTCGGACGACAGATATTCTGTCTTGGAACGGCTTACCCTAGGCCCCTGCTCTCAAATGCTGCCCTTCACGCTTCCAACCTTGGCTCCACATCGTGATGACTGCTTCCAAATATCACGAGATCTTCGGTGTGTAACATATCCCAGGGATTATGTCATTCTATGGGGACCTTAATACATATGTGTTTGAACAGTTACATATACGCTCGTACTTTAACACAACTTTTTCAATTATAATTTGAAGACCACCAATAAAAATCTATCAATCCTATTTAATGGCATTTTTGCACAGGCTGGGAACCATAGAGCTCTTCTGAAACAGCCACGTGTCATAAAATGTACATTCAGGAATAATTGATTATGAAGGTAGTTGATAATTGCCAATTATTGATATGCCCTTCAATGAGCAACACGTTTAATGTGTTAACAGCATTTGTTGTAAAAGAAAACACCGTCTCGAGTTCTATGCTAACTCAAAATAATCAGTCAAAAAAACGTTGCGATTTTTCTTTTGTCAAAGTATTTTTTATGTTTCCATGCTGGTAGTTAATCATGTTTTACCAGTGTTTAATTATGTTCTTTCCATCAATTTCGCAGGTTTATACTGGAAGGTTTACTGATGAGACGTTATTAGCCATTTTCATTGCTGCAGTTGACCTTACCATTTCGTCACCGTATCTTAGATGACGATGTTATGTGTTTCAATGCTTTTGTAAAGCTGATTTGAAAATTTAAAATCCGGAGTCTATTGGGCAGTCTATGAAGTCTTGAAAGTGTTCGACATTATCAAAGATATTGATATTCAACTATACATGTAAAATGCAAATAACTAAATCATTATTGTGATGCATGCAAATGATTTTTATGTGCAATATAGCATCCCATAAAGTGATAATCAATCTAACTGTTTCCTCATAATTCACTTTCATCAAGTGTATCGTTTTAGTTTGATTTTTATGAATTTTAACTTGCTCTGCTATACAATGGTGGATGCTGAACATTTGCTAGTTTGCACTTAGCTAGTCCGTTATTGCTGTTGGGTCTGCACTATATAATTCAATTTTCTTAATCTGCTAATGACAAAACAGATATGATCTATTGATCTGTTACCCTATACTCCCCCTACAGGACAGCTTATCATGCGCATGCATATTGTGCTTCATCCATTTCATGATCAACGACCGTCAATTGTTTAGATATTATCAATGGATAGAAATTTTGAATTACATCAGCTGATTTCAAAAATACAATTACATGCATGCCTAAAAGTACACGAGTCAATTGTGCAAAGTATATTTCATTACCCGTCAAAATAAAACTGACTGCTCCAAGTCCTACTTTGGAGTACAAATTAAAAGTTGCCAGCCTATTTTGATGACAAAATGGCTGACAGTAATTACATTCACAGGGGACGTAGAAGCTGTGCACTTACCGGAGCCAGGAATGAATACATTCATTGCTAGGCATGTGATAGCTGACGCGAGTGGCAGAGCAGGAATGGCCTCATGAATGACTGAATCATTCGGATTATAGCGATTCTGATCACCTTCTTTCTGCACTTTCTCTCCAGATATTTCAGTTTCCGGTAGCTCATCGATGTTGTTGGCAACATCATATCCTGAGTCCTGTGAGCGTCCACTCATGTTGGACATTGTTGAAGCTCGACGCGCCATTGATTGATTGGCTGAAGTAAGCTGCAGACAGGTGAAAAGCTTAAAATTATCAAATTACAAATAAAAACGTGAAAAGTTACTCCTGCATAAGCAACTGCTTTTTCTTGCCACTTACAATGGCACAGATATTTTCACGCATATTTGCTTTCTTTTGGTTTAATTTTGTACTTTTAATTTCAGTATCTAGCATAGTTTTTTCTTAATTATCAACCTAATAAGCTTATACGCAGTAGTCAACCACCTCTGCCTTTTCAAGACCGAGACACTCCCACCCTTGAGGCTTTGTCAAATACAACTATAGGGAGAGTGTGATAACGAGAGAGCTTAAATTTTGTGACTTTTAGTTTTAACGTATTTGGAGCCTTCTGTCAATATTCTGTGATATTCTGCTAACTGCTAGGCTGGCCAACGACAAGATCGAATTTCAAAATGGGAAACCCAGTTGCTCTCGAAGTCGAACTGACTATCGTCTCCTCCCTCCAGAGACGAGCGCATCTCAAGCCAGCGTGGAGTTTCAATTCCTTCAAATGAATGTCAAGTGCAAGATCAATTGTTACATTAACCGGAACATTTGTGAATAATGAACATGCATCAAATGTGATCAAATGATGTGATTGCTTAAATTCATGTGCACGTAATTTCTGAAGGAACGCTGTAGTCGATGAAACACTAAATCTTGCTGAGAAAATTTTGCGAAGAACCGAATCAGAAAACTTAGCTAAATGATGCTAAGGTACCTATCGTGAACACAATTGAACGTAGAAGCACATGACGCTAATGAACTTTAGCTAAACCGTACAGTTTGCCAGGAGCAGAACCTTTGGGAAGGATTTCTTGATAGTTCTCTGGTGAAATAAACAACATGCAGGTACTTCAAGTAGCGATTGATGTAGTAAGTTATGGAATTTTTTAGTTGAACAATCGGATGATTTTCCACTGCTGTCACTTCTTCAAATTTGCTTGTATCACCAATAATAGCGAACATCTTTTGCAAGTAATCATAGATAATCATCAATGTTCATAATGACTGAAGCTCGACCCTCATCATCCGAAAGAGCTCTGATGGAAGTGTTTTGTCCAAGATGACCAGACGTCCCGGTTTCGGCGAATTTGTCCCGGCGTCCCGAAAGTATCTTTCGGGACAAATGCATGTCCCGCTTTTGCCATATCTCAGTCCTAAAATTCAGTGTCAGATATTTTCAGTTATATTTAGTTGAAACTCATGAATTCGGAAGCACACTTTGTGGATCTTGACATTCATCACAGATCCGTCGATTATTGGCGAATGCTCATCCAACTTTAGTTTTTATCGTGCACAAAAAAACTATGTGGAAACAATGCAATTAAAGGAGGCAGAAATGTGGACACAGAAGTGATTAAACATTGATTGAAGAATATTTTCATGATAAATACATTATGCCACTTCATGCCACAATAAAATGTAATCGGATTCTCCCTGTCGAAGAAAATCAAAGATACAAAATAAAACAAAATACTACATCAACCCAAAAAGCTTCTACTATACAGTTCATATATTAGCAATAACCTAGAAACAAAATAGCATGAATATGATGATTACACAACAAGTTATTGAAAAACAATTACAGATATACACAATTATGCATACTTTATGGATAAAATGTATTAAGAATCCGTCATTGTTCATAATGAGGGGGTAATGAGTCCTGAACAAACGAGGTAAACAATCATTGATTGAACACTGATTGAAGAAATATGTATTACAGAAAATATGAAAAGCATTCAGAAAATGGACTCATAGATAATGAAAGACAAATGCCAGAATCGCATACACGGAGTTCATTACCATTTGGTCACATCTTCGAAGCGAAGATAGTGCACCATGTTACTTACTCTTTAGCACCTGTTCTCAATCCTCTGATGCGAATTAGTTAGGATAACGAAAAATAGATGAAACGCAAAATCAAGCACAGAAAACAGACACAAATGGAAGTACATAGGCCTATAGTCAGTTTACATAACGTAAGGACGTAAGGACGAAGTAAAAAATGAATGATATACATGGACTGAATGGAAGCGAAGATGTCACAATATGGGTTTGACGATATTACCCAACAATGCATTCTAGAATTCGCTGTTTGTGTTAAACAGCTATCATTATTTGTGAAGCAAGATAGCACCTACAGGGTGCGGCATAGAAAAAGCGACTAAATTTTGAAGTTGCATAACTTTAGGCTATAATTATCCTACAGAAATTAGCAAAAAATATTTCATTTTGAAGCCAATACCTTTAAAGGCCTCATTTGAAGTCTTTATTGCCATAATCAACATTACAGTGATTGCATTTGAGGATGAGAGCATAATGTACATGCAAAGCAAAAGAACTCGAAAGCCAAGAAACTAGATGAAAAGAATTCAATGGAAAAGCAAGCTTATTTTCAATTCTTCACTTAAACGATAATCATCATGGAGAAGTCTTTCTGCTGCATATGATCACACCACATCAATTGGGCATCATTAATTACCCAACATTTTTTAAGTAGGATAATTATAGCCTAAGTCACGTTTTTATGCCGCACTCTATAGGCCCATTTTCCAACTTGATGAGGTGTTCCGGTTTTACATAAAAAATCTGGTCACCTTGGTCTTGTCTCAACTTCCCAATAACTCTATGAGAGTTCATGTTTTTCTTTGAATCACAGATTGATCTGAGTTTATGAGTTTAGAAATGTAACTCTTTTTTTACAAAATTCTTCTCAGTGACATCCTCGATGTGTGGAGCAATGCATTTGAAGAACCTTTCTTTTTGAATCTTATTTTCAATAGGCTTGAAATTTCGTAGAAGAATTGGTGCTTGCAATGTTTGGCTTAGAACTTTGCCTTCGTCATCAGATAATACTCTGGAACATATAATTTTGAACACCAATCAGAAGAGTCAAGCAGGTACAAAAGGTCAGATTCTCCAATTTGTTTTGCAAGGACGCTTTAAATTGATTGACGGTGGACTGAGAGACCAATGACTTTGCAAAACCAAATATTTTAAAGAAGAAAGTTTCAACTTGAAATCCTCGAATGATGAATGTACTTTCGATAAGTCATCATATAAAACATCGTAACCTGAGTCCACTCATGTTGGACATTGTTGAAGGTCGACCCGCCATTGATTGATTGGCTGCAGCACATGTAAGTTGCAGACAGGTCAAATGCTTAAAATTATCAAATTACAAATAAAAACGTGAGAAGCTAACCCTGCTTAAAAAGTGCATTTTTGAATATGCAATTTCTATGACATTGGTAGTCAAATTTGCTCAAAATATAAATAACAACTGCGCATAACAATAATATCTAAGTTTTAAAATAACTTAGATATACAGACGTATTTATGCATTTCAAATCAGATAGATTCGAACATTTTGACATCTGAATTTTTGATTTCTATTCATATTTTTCAATTAAAAAACTTGCTGACATCATCAATTACTTTGATAGTTCAACATGCAATAGCACTATTTTGAATCAAATTAGATTTCTATTAAATTTGGAAGTAGCGCCTGCATACGCAAGCATGCTACACATCAAGTTAATGTGAAATAAAGAATAAATGATGTAGAGCTCATAGATATTTGAGGTTTCAAACTCTATAAAGTAGCAAAGAAATTGATCATGAATCAGATAAATACCATGCATGGTCGTTCTCGTACAGTTCTTTTATAAGAGCGTCAAAAGTACATGTCCAGGTTTTGAGTCGATTTTGGGGCTTTGAAATAGACAGAGCTCCCAAATATTGAAATATGATAATTGAACAATTTCATTGAAGATGGTAACTAGTGAAGATGGTGACCAATTATTCACAATTTCGTCATATCGGCTTCACAATAATTCATCGCATTGTTTCAATTTCATTCTATCTACGTTTTAAATATTGACCAAATAGTAGTCGATAAAAGTCGATAATCATATTTATAATTTTATTATGAATACAATCAATATATCATCTGTGCAACTACACGAACTTGCGAAGCACTACACAAGAAGCATATTCGACATCTCGTATGCTGATTAAACAGTGTACAAAATTGAATATGAAAAGTGATTTTAAGTGATATATGGAACGTGCTGATCACAACTGTCTGATAAACGTTTGGAATCAACATACATTGAATTTGTTCATTTCAGACACGGGCCATTATTAATGAATTTTCCTACCACTTTTTCAGAAAGCTGTCAAATGATGAGCTTTCCGAAGAATTTCAAAAGTCTAGATGCACTATTTGTGGTTTTTCTCTCTATCTTAATAACAAGACTATCTCTCTATCTTAATAACAATTGATGATTTTTATTTTCATGCTCATGATAGGAAATGCTCATCACTGACCGTTGACCTATTTTAAGCTGCCGAAAATTTGACGTTTTTTCTTTCATAATTCAATTCTAGGTAGTGTTTCATGGTGAAGAAAGGTCAAAAATTGGATTCTATCACAGCCGAATGAGAACACATAAATTTTTAAGAAGGAATTGATTAATTTCTAAAATTACAGTGCACGAGTTTCTGTTGCGTAAAAATAAGTCGGCGAATCGAAAAAATTATTTGCTTCGTGCATGCAAGATTTTGAATTGAAAAAAAGGACAGTGAAAGCTACGATGACATGTTTTCCTACTACACTAATCATAATGTAGGTGCTTAAAAATGGTATCTAAAGTAAAACGAGAGCCAATTTTGTGCCATCATTGTGTATTGCATATATTTCTGTTCTAGAAATTTTTGATGTTAATTTACATGCACATTTTTGTGGCGCTTGTTATAACCGTGATAGAACTAACTGTATTGAACTTTTGTCGTCTTCGCGTCAATGAATATGTTGACCGCTTTCGGAAAAGTCAAGATGTCAATCATCCTCTGTTTCCCATAGTTCTTCATTTTTCTGATGATCGACTGTCAGCGTATTTTGGTAGAACGAGTAAGCGACAGAACTGTTTTACGATTCTTTCAATGTTAGTTTTCAATGGAATATCTGACTTGACATGTATCCCATTTGTATTGCAATGACTTCACCATCTTTGAATTCAGCCCTCGCATCGGTAATGGAAACAAAAGTATGACAATAATGATGTAAAAGCATGAAAAAGTATGATGTCGAAATATACAGTAAAATCTTAAGAATGACCTGAATTTACCGGTCACTTTTGACTTTGTAGACGATATGAAGTTCATAAACATTCCTTTCTTTCAACAAGGAAACAACAAGGAAATGGTAAAAGTAAAATCTTCCTTAGAAGTCCATTTATAAACGAAATTCAAGCGAGATAAGTTCGAGATGAATTCGGAAAAATAACCTTAGCCAAAATCATGCCATCGTTTGTAACACCCAAACCGTTGACGAGACAAATAAGAGGGACAAATAATTTTCCGGGTCGCAACAACTACTATTGTAACAACGAGAATATCTGCTTTATGACAAATACGATTTACCAAATAAAATACAAAATTTGTTATATACAAATTATTATATATTACATGTTTATAAACATTTCAAAAGTAAACACGCCTCCATTTGTTTGACATCTGATAAGCTCAAGGTATTAGTTCTCCAACACAATTTTTCCAACAGCTATGAACGAAAGACAGCAGAAAAATATAACATCAAAGTGAATTCTGCCCGAGTCCGCTTCCTGCTCTGGACATCATCCAACCATACGATGTCATAGAAAACGGACATTAAGCACGTAAGTATAAAGAAGCGAACATGCACGCTAGTTAGGAGACCAACATGTAGAATGAAATCTTCCTTCCGCTAATATAAAGAGGCGTTTTAACATCCCAAGCAGATGACTTCTGGACACGTAATAATTGAGCGAAACCTGGAATATTCTTGTAACAATCACGACAATGTTGTAATACAACATGCAAATAGTTAGTATGTGATGTATGAACATGCTGACCAACTCTTATTCAACTAAATTCACACAGAGTCCATTTTTTGACATGGTAATGTACGAATAAGCCCGTAGTGAAAAAACATATTGCAAAGACTTACTTATTATGAAAAAAATTTACTTTGTTTCAAACTAGCACTGTAATACTTGACAATATATTGTAATATTGTGACACTTTTATTGACAAAAGTTCTCAACAAGCAAGAGCAAAAAAGAAAAAGATCAAGCATTTTCTAGCTACCATAGACAGTGATTGTGTTTGCATAATGTGCTCTATAATAATGCTCGGTCATGTAATTTCAACTGTTGTGAGTTTCCGTTGGATCTGTGAGAGAATTGTCCTTGATGGAGCAAAATAGTATGAAGCATATTGAATGTCGGTAAAATTGTACCATTTTTATAATAATAAATGAAAATTGTGTGTCTTCTATGTTATTTTGCGAAGTTTTTGAAGCAATGAAGAAAAGTTCCTTCATTTCATGATTTCATCGTTTTCCTTCCTTCGTTTTCATCATTTTATAATTCCAGCTCCTCAATTTTGAAAAATAATACCATATCCAGGCTTCTTTGTATATATATATATATATGACCACTCTGATTAAATGCCTTTCATAGATGAACAGCTTTATTGAAAAATCTTTGTTTCAAGGAAAACGGAAGAACATTAAAAATAAATGTGAGAATTGCTTATAGCATAAGTGGCATGATTGGAAGATTAGAAATTTGAATTTCTGGAATATATAATTATGAAATGCTACTGCATGATGTGTATAAGTGATTCTCGAGCAATTTATATTTCTAAGATGTCCCAGCTCACCTAAGATTTCACAAGTCTCAAAAATCAAAATGGCTAACGCGTAGAACAAAGTGTCAGGTAGAATTAATGCGTTCCTGTAGGTTAAATGCAAAAATTCGCCATTGGAGAATACGTAGAAACATAAGAACAGGACTAGAACACACATGTACAATGTACGAGTGTACATTGAGCTTAATTGTGGACATGAGAGGTCATAACAACAGTGCCTGCGAGACGATGGCGCTCTCCCAGTGGTTGACAAATAAGTGCCGCCGGTAGCTTGTCAATATACCATTATCATAATTTCTCTGTAAATATAAAACTCCTATGATAAATTGGCTTACAACATGGCACCTTGTGCCACCTAGGACTGCAACAATTGCATGCTTCACAAATTTGGCCCTTCTTTGGATCTAGCAATCGGTGCCTCGCTGAGCAGTTGAAATTACCATCAATAAACAGCTGTTCTTCATTCTATTAACTTTAACAAAGCGAAAAGTCGGATTTCGATGCGCAGTAGCTAAAAGAAACGTAAACAGGGTTTGAAGGAATGAGTACTTTTAAGAATTTCACAGAAAAGAGGGCCAGACATAGCAGCTATTGCAGCATGAACGTCATCACTGTTTGCTTTTGCACACACCATTTGGGTCTTGTGACGTTGTGAAATTGTGTATGCAAAAGCAAACAGTGATGACGCTCACGCTGCCGTGGTTCTGACTTCTGACTTTGACTCACTTTCTTTTATTTCATTTTGTATATAAACGTTTTGTCATGATTCATCTTTTAATTTCATTAAAGCAACATTAACTATTGGTGAGAAGGAAGCCGAAAACGATCGATGTAATCGAGTTTGTATAATTGGCGAGGCCTTTCAGCAACCGTCTTCAGGCGAAAGAGATTTCGCCTAAAGATGGCTGTTGTAGCGACTGAAAGCCATCGCATATTAAACGAAATCGATTACAACTATTGTCTTGGGATTTCTTCTCACCAAAAATTACTTTTAAGAATATTGGGAAAACTTCAACTGCGGGTGAAATCTGCCCACCCCTTGATATAGTTAGTAACTAGACTCATACATCGTAATGGAGAAAATTATCCACTTTTTCAACTTACAGCAAATGTTGGTACTCGGCTGTTAGGCATTTGTAATTTATCCTCACGAATTCACTTTGGTATCAGCGGCGCAATGGAAATTCACTCGGCTTTTGGAATTCAACTCCCGAAGTGTTTCTGGAGCTCAATTATTTAAGCCACACTCGCTAAACAATCAATGGAAGCATTCTCGAAATTGAAAAGTGGAGGTAAATTGAGTGCGCCTATATTCATAAACGGCAAGGAAAACAGCGGAGAGTCGAGAGGTCAACAACTTCTATAAAAAAAGCCATTGCCATTGTTTAACGCTGGAGTTAAAAGGTTGAAAGACAAAAGCCTTTATTATCGAGTTAGCATCAAATTCATTTCGTTCATTCTTGTATGGAAGTAAGAAAGGAAGATGGAGGCTTTGTTTCTACCAGGTGGCGAGCGATCATCTGTCTTCCCTAACAGAATTATTTCTCAATCAGCAAGCAAGAGAGAAGTTGCAGCAGAATCTCTATGTCAATTATTACCCCTTCGGCTAAATTAAACTTGTGCGACTGTTCTGTGATTTGATAATGATCCCACCAAATCATGATTGAGGCTTTAGACTGTAGAAAACAATAAAATGGTTAGTAAAAACTTCACAAGGTCATGATTTAAATTACATTTCAATATGTTTGTTATCTTTCAAGTTTCCCTTTCGCTAATGCCTCGATGAAAGGTCTCGATACTGATCCTGTTGGAGGATAGGGCCTATATCAAATTTGCATCTGAAAATATTTGTAGCATGTGCTTTTTTAAAATGAACTTTGACAATTGCATGCATAATTAAATATCAGGTAGATACGATGTTAGGCACACAGATCTGTCACAGTTTCTTCAATTTTGTAGTATTGAAAAATTCCATTTTGTTTGTCAGTGTGCTTACCTAATACATGGAATTCCATCCCTAATACTATCAGCGACCGGAAGCAGCAAAATAAAGTGCATTGTATAAATGCTATCAATTGGTCACAATCAATCATGTTGACCGCAAATCATTACCATCGACTGATTGTTATAATGGAATCGAATATTAATTGATAGGCTATGATTGATGTAGGCTATACTGGACACCTTTGACTTATTTTTGTGTAAACAAGGAAATTTGCAAACATGATGACGACATTAAAACCATCGAAATTAACATTCTATCACAATACTAAGTGAATATAATAAAATGAAAATGTAAATATATGTCATAGAAAAACTATGAATTAAATTACATGGTGTCGAAATTTACATGTGCTTTATTTCATACATCAGGACAGTTTTTGAGGCTGCAGATTCAATTAATAGATAATTCAACCGAATAAAACAGTGGAAAAATGATTGCATAAAAAATCTAAATTCATCGGAAAACATGTTGTAAAACCCTATGAAACATTCAGACAGTTCTTTTGAGCACTCGCAAAAATGCGATCGTTGAAAGAGCTGCAACATAGATCCTGTTCTGAAAATGGTTCATCCAAGTTAGATATAGTACAAATGACATCAAAAATACAAATGGAGTATTTTATATCAGCAATAGAAGTCATATGCTGCACTTCGCCCTAATCTCTGTTGATTGATTGACCGAATAGAATTATGTCGCTATTTTTTTAGAGATACAAAAGCCTGAATCTAGTCCTCATAACACGTAGTTGTGAGATCGTGCAGTGAAATAGGTAGGTGCACTACCAATCAGAAGGCTTCGATAAGCCTTCTCATGTTTGAAAAGAAAACCTTGTTACAAATGTTGATAAGACGAAATGTCTTACTATGTCACGCAAGAATTCTTGTCCGCCATGTTTGCCCATTTTTATTGATTATATTGCTATTGAAAATGTTGAGCATTTGAAAATTTTAGGTGTTCTTTTCTCCAGTAAGTTGGAGTGTGCAGTGTGATAGATTATACTGTATAATCGTTGTTGCCGTGCTATGTCGTTCGTAAAATGTTCAATGTTCAACGGCAATCGTGGTCCCGTTATTTGGCAGGCTTACATGGCTTTTGTCTTTTGTTGGCCAGTCATGTGCGACATCAGTTAAGAGAAATTCAGAAAGCTTGAGCGATTACATGTCCTTGCTAGACGTTGGGCTGACGTAACTGACAAGACCAACCTTGAAGATTCGCTCAATAAGATTTGTGAAAAACTGATACAAAAGATCGCCATGAATGCAAATGTGCACTTTTTGGATGAGTTTTTTGAAATTCTCCAGAATAACTGTAATGTAAGACGTATAAGAACCCTACGTCCATTCCACAAAATAATGTCTCTGTACAACAATTCATTTGTCAAATTTCCCATCAAATCGTGATTTTGTTCCTATGTATATTTCTTTGCAATACCGCTTGTTGTATTTGGCAAATACAGAATTATTATTATATCTTAAGCGTCAAGAGAAGACTTCTTTCTGTCAAGTTTTGGAAGAAACTAAGCGGTCCTAAACTGCTATAGTTCACTATACTGACCGTAGTGCCACAAAATTATCGCCTCGTATCTTTGTCGTCAATGGTAATTAATGGCAAATTAATTAATATGGAACACAAATAAATTTCATGAATGCATTTTATGCTTAATTAATTCTTACTTAAGCTGGAGGTTATCTTCATCAATTGGAGGACTTGGCAAAATTTCATTTAAGAATATTTTCATATGCATCACGTGCTCTGTGTTATGTTAAACCTTCATCATACCTAATCGCTTAAATTGAAAACTTATGTCACGACAACTCGCATTAATTGTTTCCGCATACGGCTGACTCAGTGACAGATTTATCACTGAATTGACTCGGAAGGATCAATAGCAACTTAATTGCTTCTTTTTGATACAAAACGGTTCCAAAAGCTGCTACTCTGAAGTACTTGATAAATTCCCATCAGAGTTCATCGTGCACCGATGCAACTAATCATCAGATGTAAATCATAGAATTACTGAAATTGATAAATCAAAAGAGTTCTTTATTACAAGATTATGACAAAGTTTTTCGAAGAAGCACGGAGTAAAGACGGAACGGAAAGTCAGAAACATAGTCGCATTTTCATTTCAACTTCTCGAAATGCCTAATACAATCACTATGATCGATAAGCTCAGTTCAAGACTCGACTACGAAGAAGACAATGGCTTAATTACTTTTTGGATTTGCAATGAAAGATTCTCAGTATTCCGTTTTAGGCCTTGTCTTTATTGTTTACTAAACACTGTCGTATCCAATCGTTTTTTATGTATAATATCAAACCTGGCCAAAAATGTCCATAGTGTCGAATTCTAGTGAAACATGTAAAAAACCAAATAGGTACGGTACTTTTATAAAATACTCAATTGCATTTCATGAAACACATGTTTCAAAGAATTCCTCAGTTTTCAAATTAGTTTTAAACAAAATTTAGACACTTTGTCGACAAATTTTCCTTGCAAACGTGTGCTTCACAAAATGTCGCATGCTTGTTTCCCTCTTCTGCGGCTTTAGCAGAAGCCACACCTCCCACAGATATTGTTTATTATCAACGACATGTCTAGTCTGAATTCTCACGACTTCATGAATTACCGCTAAGCTCCTTCAGCTCTTGTGAGATGCCGTTGAAGTTGGTGACTTTCCAATTTTCCATTCGGGCGCAAATGTATGGTGTGTCTAGCTTTAGGCCGAGATCATCAATCGCAATCCTGGGAAACACTTTCTCATTTACCTTTGTAGGGTTTTAATCCTCAGAAGGACGACGCTGTTGGCTACATAATATTTACAGCCCACTTCTGGGTTCTGCGACGGACGATGTATTTCCCAACTTCCATGTTAAAAGAATCATCGGGCTGTCAAGAGTCAAGGGGATAATTTAGGGTAAAGAATATAGCTCAGAACCGACAGTAAAAATATTCCGTAAGCATAAAATGTCTCTCATGTGTTTTGCATAACTACCTTTGAGTATCAAAGCAAAAAATACACGATTTTAATCCCAACACCGTGTCTATTGTTGTTACGCCGAATGCCAAAGCTGGCCAAAAATGTCCTCGAAATGCATAATACAATCACTATGATCGATAAGCTCAGTTCAAGACTCGACTACGAAGAAGACAATGGCTTAATTACTTTTTGGATTTGCAATGAAAGATTCTCAGTATTCCGTTTTAGGCCTTATCTTTATTGTTTACTAAACAATGTCGTATCCAATCGTTTTTTATGTATAATATCAAACTTGGCCAAAAATGTCCATAGTGTCGAATTCTAGTGAAACTTGCAAAAAACCAAATAGGTACGGTACTTTTATAAAATACTCAATTGCATTTCATGAAACACATGTTTCAAAGAATTCCTCAGTTTTCAAATTAGTTTTAAACAAAATTTAGACACTTGTCGACAAATTTTCCTTGCAAACGTGTGCTTCACAAAATGTCACATGCTTGTTTCCCTCTTCTGCGGCTTTAGCAGAAGCCACACCTCCCACAGATATTGTTTATTATCAACGACATGTCTAGTCTGAATTCTCACGACTTCATGAATTACCGCTAAGCTCCTTCAGCTCTTGTGAGATGCCGTTGAAGTTGGTGACTTTCCAATTTTCCATTCGGGCGCAAATGTATGGTGTGTCTAGCTTGAGGCCGAGATCATCAATCGCAATCCTGGAAAACACTTTCTCATTTATCTTTGTAGGGTTTTAATCCTCAGAAGGACGACGCTGTTGGCTACATAATATTTACAGCCCACTTCTGGGTTCTGCGACGGACGATGTATTTCCCAACTTCCAGGTTAAAAGAATCATCGGGCTGTCAAGAGTCAAGGGGATAATTTAGGGTAAAGAATATAGCTCAGAACCGACAGTAAAAATATTCCGTAAGCATAAAATGTCTCTCATGTGTTTTGCATAACTACCTTTGAGTATCAAAGCAAAAAATACACGATTTTAATCCCAACACCGTGTCTATTGTTGTTACGCCGAATGCCAAAGCTGGCCAAAAATGTCCTCGAAATGCATAATACAATCACTATGATCGATAAGCTCAGTTCAGTTCAAGACTCGACTACGAAGAAGACAATGGCTTAATTACTTTTTGGATTTGCAATGAAAGATTCTCGGTATTCCGTTTTAGGCCTTGTCTTTATTGTTTACTAAACACTGTCGTATCCAATCGTTTTTTATGTATAATATCAAACCTGGCCAAAAATGTCCATAGTGTCGAATTCTAGTGAAACATGTAAAAAACCAAATAGGTACGGTACTTTTATAAAATACTCAATTGCATTTCATGAAACACATGTTTCAAAGAATTCCTCAGTTTTCAAATTAGTTTTAAACAAAATTTAGACACTTTGTCGACAAATTTTCCTTGCAAACGTGTGCTTCACAAAATGTCGCATGCTTGTTTCCCTCTTCTGCGGCTTTAGCAGAAGCCACACCTCCCACAGATATTGTTTATTATCAACGACATGTCTAGTCTGAATTCTCACGACTTCATGAATTACCGCTAAGCTCCTTCAGCTCTTGTGAGATGCCGTTGAAGTTGGTGACTTTCCAATTTTCCATTCGGGCGCAAATGTATGGTGTGTCTAGCTTGAGGCCGAGATCATCAATCGCAATCCTGGGAAACACTTTCTCATTTACCTTTGTAGGGTTTTAATCCTCAGAAGGACGACGCTGTTGGCTACATAATATTTACAGCCCACTTCTGGGTTCTGCGACGGACGATGTATTTCCCAACTTCCAGGTTAAAAGAATCATCGGGCTGTCAAGAGTCAAGGGGATAATTTAGGGTAAAGAATATAGCTCAGAACCGACAGTGAAAATATTCCGTAAGCATAAAATGTCTCTCATGTGTTTTGCATAACTACTTTTGAGTATCAAAGCAAAAAATACACGATTTTAATCCCAACACCGTGTCTATTGTTGTTACGCCGAATGCCAAAGCTGGCCAAAAATGTCCTCGAAATGCATAATACAATCACTATGATCGATAAGCTCAGTTCAGTTCAAGACTCGACTACGAAGAAGACAATGGCTTAATTACTTTTTGGATTTGCAATGAAAGATTCTCAGTATTCCGTTTTAGGCCTTATCTTTATTGTTTACTAAACACTGTCGTATCCAGTCGTTTTTTAAGTATAATATAAAACCTGGCCAAAAATGTCCATAGTGTTGAATTCTAGTGAAACATGTAAAAAGCCAAATAGGTACGGTACTTTTATAAAATACTCAATTGCATTTCATGAAACACATGTTTCAAAGAATTCCTCAGTTTTCAAATTAGTTTTAAACAAAATTTAGACACTTTGTCGACAAATTTTCCTTGCAAACGTGTGCTTCACAAAATGTCGCATGCTTGTTTCCCTCTTCTGCGGCTTTAGCAGAAGCCACACCTCCAACAGATATTGTTTATTATCAACGACATGTCTAGTCTGAATTCTCACGACTTCATGAATTACCGCTAAGCTCCTTCAGCTCTTGTGAGATGCCGTTGAAGTTGGTGACTTTCCAATTTTCCATTCGGGCGCAAATGTATGGTGTGTCTAGCTTGAGGCCGAGATCATCAATCGCAATCCTGGAAAACATTTTCTCATTTACCTTTGTAGGGTTTTAATCCTCAGAAGGACGACGCTGTTGGCTACATAATATTTACAGCCCACTTCTGGGTTCTGCGACGGACGATGTATTTCCCAACTTCCAGGTTAAAAGAATCATCGGGCTGTCAAGAGTCAAGGGGATAATTTAGGGTAAAGAATATAGCTCAGAACCGACAGTGAAAATATTCCGTAAGCATAAAATGTCTCTCATGTGTTTTGCATAACTACTTTTGAGTATCAAAGCAAAAAATACACGATTTTAATCCCAACACCGTGTCTATTGTTGTTACGCCGAATGCCAAAGCTGGCCAAAAATGTCCTCGAAATGCATAATACAATCACTATGATCGATAAGCTCAGTTCAGTTCAAGACTCGACTACGAAGAAGACAATGGCTTAATTACTTTTTGGATTTGCAATGAAAGATTCTCAGTATTCCGTTTTAGGCCTTATCTTTATTGTTTACTAAACAATGTCGTATCCAATCGTTTTTTACGTATAATATCAAACTTGGCCAAAAATGTCCATAGTGTCGAATTCTAGTGAAACATGTAAAAAACCAAATAGGTACGGTACTTTTATAAAATACTCAATTGCATTTCATGAAACACATGTTTCAAAGAATTCCTCAGTTTTCAAATTAGTTTTAAACAAAATTTAGACACTTTGTCGACAAATTTTCCTTGCAAGCGTGTGCTTCACAAAATGTCACATGCTTGTTTCCCTCTTCTGCGGCTTTAGCAGAAGCCACACCTCCAACAGATATTGTTTATTATCAACGACATGTCTAGTCTGAATTCTCACGACTTCATGAATTACCGCTAAGCTCCTTCAGCTCTTGTGAGATGCCGTTGAAGTTGGTGACTTTCCAATTTTCCATTCGGGCGCAAATGTATGGTGTGTCTAGCTTGAGGCCGAGATCATCAATCGCAATCCTGGAAAACATTTTCTCATTTACCTTTGTAGGGTTTTAATCCTCAGAAGGACGACGCTGTTGGCTACATAATATTTACAGCCCACTTCTGGGTTCTGCGACGGACGATGTATTTCCCAACTTCCAGGTTAAAAGAATCATCGGGCTGTCAAGAGTCAAGGGGATAATTTAGGGTAAAGAATATAGCTCAGAACCGACAGTGAAAATATTCCGTAAGCATAAAATGTCTCTCATGTGTTTTGCATAACTACTTTTGAGTATCAAAGCAAAAAATACACGATTTTAATCCCAACACCGTGTCTATTGTTGTTACGCCGAATGCCAAAGCTGGCCAAAAATGTCCTCGAAATGCATAATACAATCACTATGATCGATAAGCTCAGTTCAAGACTCGACTACGAAGAAGACAATGGCTTAATTACTTTTTGGATTTGCAATGAAAGATTCTCAGTATTCCGTTTTAGGCCTTATCTTTATTGTTTACTAAACACTGTCGTATCCAGTCGTTTTTTACGTATAATATCAAACCTGGCCAAAAATGTCCATAGTGTTGAATTCTAGTGAAACATGTAAAAAGCCAAATAGGTACGGTACTTTTATAAAATACTCAATTGCATTTCATGAAACACATGTTTCAAAGAATTCCTCAGTTTTCAAATTAGTTTTAAACAAAATTTAGACACTTTGTCGACAAATTTTCCTTGCAAGCGTGTGCTTCACAAAATGTCACATGCTTGTTTCCCTCTTCTGCGGCTTTAGCAGAAGCCACACCTCCAACAGATATTGTTTATTATCAACGACATGTCTAGTCTGAATTCTCACGACTTCATGAATTACCGCTAAGCTCCTTCAGCTCTTGTGAGATGCCGTTGAAGTTGGTGACTTTCCAATTTTCCATTCGGGCGCAAATGTATGGTGTGTCTAGCTTGAGGCCGAGATCATCAATCGCAATCCTGGGAAACACTTTCTCATTTACCTTTGTAGGGTTTTAATCCTCAGAAGGACGACGCTGTTGGCTACATAATATTTACAGCCCACTTCTGGGTTCTGCGACGGACGATGTATTTCCCAACTTCCAGGTTAAAAGAATCATCGGGCTGTCAAGAGTCAAGGGGATAATTTAGGGTAAAGAATATAGCTCAGAACCGACAGTGAAAATATTCCGTAAGCATAAAATGTCTCTCATGTGTTTTGCATAACTACTTTTGAGTATCAAAGCAAAAAATACACGATTTTAATCCCAACACCGTGTCTATTGTTGTTACGCCGAATGCCAAAGCTGGCCAAAAATGTCCTCGAAATGCATAATACAATCACTATGATCGATAAGCTCAGTTCAGTTCAAGACTCGACTACGAAGAAGACAATGGCTTAATTACTTTTTGGATTTGCAATGAAAGATTCTCAGTATTCCGTTTTAGGCCTTATCTTTATTGTTTACTAAACACTGTCGTATCCAGTCGTTTTTTACGTATAATATCAAACCTGGCCAAAAATGTCCATAGTGTCGAATTCTAGTGAAACATGTAAAAAACCAAATAGGTACGGTACTTTTATAAAATACTCAATTGCATTTCATGAAACACATGTTTCAAAGAATTCCTCAGTTTTCAAATTAGTTTTAAACAAAATTTAGACACTTTGTCGACAAATTTTCCTTGCAAGCGTGTGCTTCACAAAATGTCACATGCTTGTTTCCCTCTTCTGCGGCTTTAGCAGAAGCCACACCTCCCACAGATATTGTTTATTATCAACGACATGTCTAGTCTGAATTCTCACGACTTCATGAATTACCGCTAAGCTCCTTCAGCTCTTGTGAGATGCCGTTGAAGTTGGTGACTTTCCAATTTTCCATTCGGGCGCAAATGTATGGTGTGTCTAGCTTGAGGCCGAGATCATCAATCGCAATCCTGGGAAACACTTTCTCATTTACCTTTGTAGGGTTTTAATCCTCAGAAGGACGACGCTGTTGGCTACATAATATTTACAGCCCACTTCTGGGTTCTGCGACGGACGATGTATTTCCCAACTTCCAGGTTAAAAGAATCATCGGGCTGTCAAGAGTCAAGGGGATAATTTAGGGTAAAGAATATAGCTCAGAACCGACAGTGAAAATATTCCGTAAGCATAAAATGTCTCTCATGTGTTTTGCATAACTACTTTTGAGTATCAAAGCAAAAAATACACGATTTTAATCCCAACACCGTGTCTATTGTTGTTACGCCGAATGCCAAAGCTGGCCAAAAATGTCCTCGAAATGCATAATACAATCACTATGATCGATAAGCTCAGTTCAGTTCAAGACTCGACTACGAAGAAGACAATGGCTTAATTACTTTTTGGATTTGCAATGAAAGATTCTCAGTATTCCGTTTTAGGCCTTATCTTTATTGTTTACTAAACAATGTCGTATCCAATCGTTTTTTACGTATAATATCAAACCTGGCCAAAAATGTCCATAGTGTTGAATTCTAGTGAAACATGTAAAAAGCCAAATAGGTACGGTACTTTTATAAAATACTCAATTGCATTTCATGAAACACATGTTTCAAAGAATTCCTCAGTTTTCAAATTAGTTTTAAACAAAATTTAGACACTTTGTCGACAAATTTTCCTTGCAAGCGTGTGCTTCACAAAATGTCACATGCTTGTTTCCCTCTTCTGCGGCTTTAGCAGAAGCCACACCTCCCACAGATATTGTTTATTATCAACGACATGTCTAGTCTGAATTCTCACGACTTCATGAATTACCGCTAAGCTCCTTCAGCTCTTGTGAGATGCCGTTGAAGTTGGTGACTTTCCAATTTTCCATTCGGGCGCAAATGTATGGTGTGTCTAGCTTGAGGCCGAGATCATCAATCGCAATCCTGGAAAACACTTTCTCATTTATCTTTGTAGGGTTTTAATCCTCAGAAGGACGACGCTGTTGGCTACATAATATTTACAGCCCACTTCTGGGTTCTACGACGGACGATGTATTTCCCAACTTCCAGGTTAAAAGAATCATCGGGCTGTCAAGAGTCAAGGGGATAATTTAGGGTAAAGAATATAGCTCAGAACCGACAGTGAAAATATTCCGTAAGCATAAAATGTCTCTCATGTGTTTTGCATAACTACTTTTGAGTATCAAAGCAAAAAATACACGATTTTAATCCCAACACCGTGTCTATTGTTGTTACGCCGAATGCCAAAGCTGGCCAAAAATGTCCTCGAAATGCATAATACAATCACTATGATCGATAAGCTCAGTTCAGTTCAAGACTCGACTACGAAGAAGACAATGGCTTAATTACTTTTTGGATTTGCAATAAAAGATTCTCAGTATTCCGTTTTAGGCCTTATCTTTATTGTTTACTAAACACTGTCGTATCCAGTCGTTTTTTACGTATAATATCAAACCTGGCCAAAAATGTCCATAGTGTTGAATTCTAGTGAAACATGTAAAAAGCCAAATAGGTACGGTACTTTTATAAAATACTCAATTGCATTTCATGAAACACATGTTTCAAAGAATTCCTCAGTTTTCAAATTAGTTTTAAACAAAATTTAGACACTTTGTCGACAAATTTTCCTTGCAAGCGTGTGCTTCACAAAATGTCACATGCTTGTTTCCCTCTTCTGCGGCTTTAGCAGAAGCCACACCTCCCACAGATATTGTTTATTATCAACGACATGTCTAGTCTGAATTCTCACGACTTCATGAATTACCGCTAAGCTCCTTCAGCTCTTGTGAGATGCCGTTGAAGTTGGTGACTTTCCAATTTTCCATTCGGGCGCAAATGTATGGTGTGTCTAGCTTGAGGCCGAGATCATCAATCGCAATCCTGGAAAACATTTTCTCATTTATCTTTGTAGGGTTTTAATCCTCAGAAGGACGACGCTGTTGGCTACATAATATTTACAGCCCACTTCTGGGTTCTGCGACGGACGATGTATTTCCCAACTTCCAGGTTAAAAGAATCATCGGGCTGTCAAGAGTCAAGGGGATAATTTAGGGTAAAGAATATAGCTCAGAACCGACAGTGAAAATATTCCGTAAGCATAAAATGTCTCTCATGTGTTTTGCATAACTACTTTTGAGTATCAAAGCAAAAAATACACGATTTTAATCCCAACACCGTGTCTATTGTTGTTACGCCGAATGCCAAAGCTGGTCAAAAATGTCCAAACAGTCGATTTTTGATGAGACGGAAATGACATCAACCATCAAAAGCGAAAATAGGACTGTTGGAAGCTTAATTATGCGTCTAGTCTTTAAACATCGGGCAGCTAAATATCCAAAATGGTTTGTAGTATCGCATTGTTAAAAAATGGGTGGATAAAAATGTCCAGGCTTGGTACGACAGGGTCTAAGCCTTCTTCTTTTAATAGTGTATAACAGGGCCAGAAAAAAGTCATGCTTGATTGCAAATTGGCAATAAGTCAACTATTGATGACTGCGATGAGGCAAAAATTTGATCTTTAATTTGATTTTCAAATGTAAGATATTGTTATTAATTGCACTTCAATGATTACCAAGACATGTTATGATGGAAAGCAAAATTCAATGTCCTAGGATAAAAAACTTGAAGATTCTATTACAAGCACTTTCAAAAAGTACATTTTCAGATATTTTGATGATCTGGCAACCTTTGATGATGAATTGTTCAACCTGAGTACAAAATACATGTATAACTTACAATGAAATTGTGAGTATAGTGTCAACAGTTTCATTGAACAAACATATGATGAGGAGTGATAACTTTGACCAGTTTTGTAAGTGCCTGCCGGCCGGTTAATTTAACTAGGTCTATGTCAACCGTTGACGACATTCATTCTAGAATAAATCACTTAGTCAATCAAGAGAATGAAAGCATTGCAGGAGCATGTAGATGTAGAATAATTTAAGAATTACGTATTTGCATGTTATGTAACCGTTTATTATACTTTCAAAATTATGAACTTTCAACCCATAGATTATCTCAAATAAAGTTTACAGAATCGTACATTGCAGCCCATGATATGAATTTTACAATAATTGTGGACTCTTTAGCCTACCTATCGTAAAATTGTTCCATATCTTGAATCATGGAGCTTTGGAGATGCAATGAATGATTGAATTTCAATGCAGTTACCCGTAATACCAGTAGGGCCTTCTATCTGTAAATTTAACAGTGCATCGCGGTGCTTAACAAGATAGATTTAAAGTTGACGTTGTTCAAATGCCACAAAAAGTCTTGAATACTGACTAAAAGGAAAAATTGATGATATATTTGCCTGTGTGATGACACACTCGCGGCTATTGATATAAACTCAAAAGACCTGCTTTTTAATTTCGGTGTCTTCTCAATTGACATAGAAAATCACTGGAATTCCTTCACAAGTAAAGAAGAAAGTAGCCCAAATCTCACTTCACTGAATTATTTCAAATCAAGTTTGATAATTATTTTTATTTTCTGAGGCAAAGAATTTCTTGAAATCAGCGCTCAACAATTACTGTGTCGTTAATCTGATTGTATCACTTCATGCCCATAGATCGTTATTTTGAGGCGTATTACCGTTCAGTCTTTTCAATAGTGCAAAATATGTCATCAAAGTACGAACTATGAACAATTGCATTGCAATTGAGAATTCCTGCTTATCAGGAGTGCCGGTAGGTCCACCATTCATGCATTTCATGCATGCCATCTAGAAATTCAATAATATCTGTCGGTCCAAGCAGTCGGTTACTGAGTCGTCGGCCCAGCCTCGGCCGGTTCGAACCCTGGCAATTCATCCTAAAATGGTTGATTAATTGTGTTAATGATTACTGCAGGAGAAAGAACCCAAACATGTGTGTTGCAAAATATTTGACTTTGAGCTTGCTTCAATCGATGGCATGAAGAAATTTTGTCTTCATTAATTGTCGGTTCATGAATGGCTGCAGTTTCTACTTTACAACCAAAACATACGTCGAAGATTAGCCAACTTGATCAAGGAAATTGCAATATGAGACTGCATCAGAATGAAATTCAATAGAACCTCTCCAAGAATCGGGAGAAAACTGCTGATCAGGGAGGGTAAATGGAAAATTCAATTTTGCCATATTCACCTTATAGAAAACTATTAAATACTTACAGTTAGACAAAATTTCAAGTTTTGCATTACCCCTCCTTGAAGTCTAAGCTTTGCACAGTCTTAGTAAATAGTGCTCGAAAGTGCAATTCATCCGGTGGATTGTGTCAAAATGAATTTTGTAACTAAAATGATGCAGCTATGATTCACACGTCAACGTATGTTATGTTCTGAGCCTCTATTTGTGCATCTGATGATTATCTTTTGACAGCTTTTATCGCTTTGTCAGTAATCAAATTTATTGATAAAGCATTCCTTCATGCCTGGTTAATTGATGAATCAAAGCACTCTCCATGTGCATGGAGCAATTTAGCAAATAATGATGTAGCAATATGTGCACTAACTATGAGAAAATCTAATTTGTCTATGATAGCTTCAAGTCCGTTATGACACACTGAAGTGGGATAATTTTATGTGAAGTTGGTACACTTAGATATTTATACTTTCAGTGCTTCACAATGCCTGTATGTGTTATGTTTCGTGGACATTTTTTGAATCGGTGGTTTGAAAATGGCCCACTCCGACCTTCACCTTTAAAGCACACTTATAGACTTCAGGTTGATTGATATTCTTTAGGATTTGCTGAAGTATTATGACTAATGACTTATTGAGCAAAAATTTCGTTGTAATGCTCAAACCGTATTCCTTTTGCAATGAATATCTTCTCGATATGAAGATGAAAAACATAGCGATCAACTGCGTAAGTGCAAGGTCACATGGTGTTCGACACCTTGTTGAACATGTTTCACCACGTAATAAACAGAGTTGCAGTTAGCCTATAAATACATAAAGTAGGCTATACGCATGAAGGAGTCAAACCGCATGAAGACATGTGATATTTATAAGCCACCTTTCTTTCAAGAATTCTTTCTGGATTTTGTTTGCTAATTTTATATTGCACCGATTTTGTACTAGAATGGCATCAGCGCACGAGTATCGTTAGGGGAGCCTATGCGTGATTTTCTAAAGCCATATGTTTGCGTGAAGTAGGCCTAAGTACACTTAGGAGAGTGTAGCTTAGCCAGTTTTTATTCATGTTATTTTAAATTATGTGGAATCTAGGCCTATGTGGATAGATGTAGGCTATCGTCATTTAGATTATAGACCGCAGTTGCAGACCGTCATTTTTTGACTAAATAAAGTGATATCATTATAATGCCAATGAGGTCATATGACCATTTAATCTCACAAAGAAGCTTTCGCAATTTGTTTGGTCTATTCACATTCCATTATTCGTATAGATTTTAAAATGTAAAACACAATTCCTTAAAAGACAACCGTTATGCATACAATGCTCAGCATGCATTTACAAATGCAATTGTCATGTATACTACCACTATGTAGGCTATAGTACAACTGTCCCTAAAATTACGCTCAAAGGTGCTCATTAATGGCATTTTCAACAAACCTATTTCTGCCTTTTAAAACTGGTGCCCCGCGAGTCCTCTCGCAGGCCACTACTTGTCGCCCTCTACCCCAACTTGGTTGCCCATGATGCTATTATCAGAAATTAATTAATAAACCATGAGATGAAGTAGTAACAAAGACAGATAAAACGATTATACATTAATTGTCAGATAGAAAATTGATATAAAGAAACTGCAGTGCCCAGTGTGGTTGAAATCAAGTCATCAGTCAAACAAAGTGAATCAGATCGCGGCTGACAGGAAATCACCGGTCCCTTTCAATTAGCCTAAATGTCAAGAGCTATCTTTTTGGATAGAGAGTGATTTTGAATTTAATGAAGTTAATATATTTGTACTTGCGTTTACTTCCTAGAGCTATTGGTTGTGTGTTTTTAACTTACCGACAAACGTCGTATAGTGACCACGTCGTCAGGAGACAACCGATCTCCTGAAGATTGTGGAAGTGTCAAATTAGCTGCCATGGATGCCTTGACCAAAATCAGTTGTCCACTTTGATTTCGAGACAATAAAGAGAGAAAGAAACAAAGCAGAAACTAAGACTTGGTGTGAAGTACAGGAGGACGAGATCAACACTAACCTGCCTTGTTTCTGTGGACACTTTTATTGGCCACTCCCAGCATCAGGAAACGAGTTGCGTGGAAGTGCAGAGAGCGAACCAAACTTAGCAATTAATTCCCGTAACACAGCGGAAGAGGTGAGAAGTGAAGTCGAAAAAGGAAAAGCATCACTTTATACCAAATCCTAATGTCAATGAGGAAAATTGCTACTTAGAGTCTCATCTGAATCTTTCTATCTCTTGCATGGACTTCTTTTATTACTTCTCATCTTTTTTAGCATCAGGCGCACACTCTATGAAGAACACTGCTTGAAAGTTGATTGCGTTCAAAATAATAACAAATTGATGTGAGAAATATTTTCCTTAGCTGCATGAATGTATCACCAAGGAGATGATTGCATTGATATGTTATAAAATGTAAATTTAATGTTCCAAATAGATAAAATTTAAGATAGGGATTTCACTCCCGGGATTATCAAAGATTGATTGTATTTTAATTGTTCTTTCAATCAATTGATTGAAATTGACATTCGTGAGCAATCAATCAATTGAAATTTTAAAAAATATTAATCAATTAGTTGAAGTTGAAGTCAGAAGTGGTGAGCAATCAAACGACTAAATGGACACAATTTTATTAATTCTAACAATTACCGGTAGGCCTATATCATGAATTCATAATGCATGATCATCATGAGTCATGACTGTTTGAGCCTACACTATAATAATGTGGAGCACCTATGATAATCATGAAGCATCTGGAGGTATTCCATGAAGAAAAATTGCCCTGTTCAACAGAGGTGGAGAACAGAACGCTAAACGGATACAGGTTCTATAATGAAGGTAAAGTATGAGTTATGATAACACTATGTTTACTATGCAGCACACGTTAAGACACACGCATGTAGACAGTTAAGGGCTACTGACGGGTACGGACCAGGGATTAGCAAAACTTGCTTGCAATTTGATTGTTCTTTCCATTCAATTGATTGAAATTTGCATTCGTGAACAATCAATTAATTGAAATTCAATTCGTCTTTGATAATCCCTGCCGGGATCACTGGATCTCGAAATCCCGGTTGTGGGGACTAATCTCCAGATTGGAGGGTCAAAATCTCGCCTGGCATTGAGATTTAAACAAAACAGCAGAATCCTGTCAAACACAAGACAAAATGGTGATGATAAAATTGCCGCAAATTCATCCACAACAAACTCTTCACGCTACGTTTTCAATAACCGGCTGATGAGATTTTTTGATGGTCGAGCATTGAATTCGAGATTGTTATTTGCTAAACTTCTATTTGCAAGCATGATCAATTTAAGGATGATTACTACTTTATGGAGAGATACACAATCCCGGGATTAGGATGAACTAATCTTGAGATCTTTAAGGAGAAAATTGCTCAATGGATAAGATTTTGTTGATATATTAATTTCTATATTCTATTTTCATATTATTTCTATATTTTTTATCTTAATTTAATTTTATAATTTCACTGACTAATTGTCGACTTGACTGTTGGGGTGATAGGCCGATCGCTCTACTTACAGCATCAATTCGTCACCTTTAAAATCTTGCGTAAATGCTGAGCATTGTCTTTCTGACTTTTTGCTTTTAAAGTTCAATGTTTATGTCAACGGTCAATGATTTTTTTATTTCTCTTCCCTGCGCCTCATGTATATTGAGCTCGTCAGATAATACAGCAGCTGCTGCAGAATTACCACTGAAGATGTAGCAATGATGCGATTTACAAGTATATAGCCTACAGCATATTGATGTCTGACACTTTGAATTACTTTTTCCTGAGATGCTGAATTCATCCGATCATACTTTCATGACCGCGACTGACGGACGATTAATTTCATCTGAAGAGAAAAATAGTGTCTTTAGGAATATATGAAGGCTCAAAAATCAGAAGCATGGTACTAGGTCCCCCTGAATTTCATTCAGTATTATCCACTCATTGGTGGGGTATCACCGACTCATTGTCGCCCAGTTCTGCTTCACGCTAATCAAAGTAACGTGATGAACGAAAGATAAAGGATGAAATTTCAAGAAAATATAGCGAAATAAGAGCATATCTAATTTCACAAAAGCTAAAATGATCTTTTGGTAAAAAATAATAAGAGTAAGCTTATGAAATAGTTACCTGACCAACATCGACTCGATATGTCATAAATGTAAATACTTTCTAGGTATGAATACTAAGTACTAAGACAAATTCTAGGTAAACGAATAGGCCCAATGTAATACAAAATATGTTTACTGGCAACGCTATGCTAAACTATTAATTAGAACCTAGGCCTACCTACACGACGCATTATGCAACTTTTAACAATATGCATACTTCATTTTCAAGAAAAAATTTCAACATTAGAATAAAATTCCTTTAAAGTGTCTCATTTTATTATTTTCACATGACTTAAACAATATTTTTCTCCATTCATCACTACGCTATTTGGCAATTTGATCTATTGATTTCTATACATATCCTGCGTAGAGTTCCATCGAAAATTCGAGAATGTGTGTCACAAACATTTATATTGTTGTTATGGACTTCATTAATTGCGGCTGTTGATATTTTTTTAGTTATGTGGAATCTCAATTTTTAGTTCAAGCAATTTTCTAAGTCAATAAAAAAGATAACAGTGTCTCATTTGGGTAGAAAATATGGGAATCTACTACTGAACAGAATGGATGCATCACCCTCAGATTTTTCAATATCTGGCGAGTTACTGTAAAATCGGTTAAGATAGCTGTTTTGGAGAGCACAATTGCTATTTTTGATATAGGAAGAATTACATAAGGGAAGCATAAAGGAAACATAAGGTAGTGAACTGTTTTGTGGGCAGGTACAAACCTGCTTTGTTGACGTTATGACTTGCTCAGAGGTTGAACGGATCATGCGCAGAATGTTTTAAGATCTACGTGTACCGTACTCCTTATGTTGGCCATGGCCAGCGAGGCCGTGGCGCGTAGAAATCAATAAATGCAGTTATTGTTTCGAACGCAAAAGCTCTAACTCAAATGACTTCCTATGAAATCTGCGGCTGCTATTCGAGCAGGTCTACAGGTGAATTGCGAACATCTATCAGAGGAAGAGTCAGCAGAAGTTTTTCTGTGGTCATAGTCCTGTTGACAAAAAAGCACCTCTATCTTCCAAGAAATGTAAATAACAGCACTGCTCTCTTCAAAAGGTGCGAGGCATTCAGAGGAAGATTGGCGCTGAGTTGCATTTTCCGATCAATCCTTTGTAGCTCAATTCTCGGTCTTCACCCTCTTGTGAGAAAGCCAGCGATTGAACAGACAGAAATACTTCGTAGGATAAGTGAGGAACACCACAAAAGTGACGACATGGAACACTGCTTGACATCCAATCGACGCTGTAGTCAACTGATGATGAAAGAACAATTTAATTTATAGGCATAGCTACTTGGACATCATGAAAGTGAAGCTGATGAAGAAACTGAAGCCGCAAGCATATCCATCATAACGGTACCACATATCCGCGTACGAAAGCAGTGCTAGTCTGAGTCTATCATAAAACTGTTCAATTGTTTGATCCTTCCCTAGATTGAGTCCAGGCATCAACCAAGTCGGGAAGCAGTCCATGATTGACCCTGAAGAATAAGGTGTTCGAGAGAACACAATCCACTGGGGTTTTTTTTGCGACCTTGACGAGTATCAAAAGCAGAACTGAATATGAACGTCAGGCATCTTAACATTATTGTCGCAGTCTTTGCCGCACCAGATGTAGTCTATGCTGTTAAACAGGATCCATCATTCCAATTATAGCCTAATTAATTCTGATGTACAGCTATGTTAATAATCTTAGTGCAACATATCTATTATCTGCGATTCACTTACGTTGAACTATGTTTATATTGTTGTAGTGCAGCATATCTATGATGCAATTACTATGTTGTAGTCGTTCGAACATTCATGTATCCTAGCAGTAGAATTTGAATATCATTGATTACATCATATTGCGCTGTACATGTACTCATTACAGAATTTGTAAATCTTGTCAGGCCATCATCTGTTAATAAACATTATATCGAGTTATTCTATTGTACTCATTCGTAGAATACTACATGGCGACGAAAAATACAACGAACGCGATGGAAACCTTATTTTCTAAACTATTTATCCGTCAAGAATTATCAGACATTGGTATTTTTAGAAATGGAAAATACATCGAGAAGCATATCAAAAATTTTGAAAGAAAAACGAAAGATTTAGGAATATCTGAAGAAGATCTACTCGGACTATTTGTAAGGACAATTGACGAAGATGTTATACTTGAACTGGAAGTAAGTCCAAGATATAAAGAAAACTATGAATATATTATCAAAACATTAAAAGAAAATTACGCAAAGGAATCGACTCGAATAAGTTTGTGCACATCATTATTGAGAATTAAACAGAAACCTTCTCAATCAGTCAGTGAATACTTATCTGAGGTAAAAGTAGCAACAATGAAACTATTTCCACAAGAATCTCACAAAGAAAGGGACCAAATAATATTGATGGTATTTATTGAAGGTCTTCGTAATGTTCTGCATGGAGCTATTATGAAACAACTGAAACCAAAGACATTGCAAGAGGCATTTGAACTACTTAAAAACGAAAAATGCATAGAAGAACCTGTAGTAATGAAAATTGACCAGGGCAGCGAAGGAGAGTCAGAAATCAATGTATTGAAACGAAAGTTAGAGTTTGCATTGAGGAAAATTGAAGAATTGGATAAAAAAATCCGGAAATTACGTACAGGAACATATGGTAGCAACATTAAGAGGATACCAGAATATCGCCAGGCACGACAAAACCTTTCTCGCTTCAATTGTAACGGAGAAGGACATATCAAAAGGAACTGTCCTCAATTACGCAAGTGTGAAATTTGTGGAAAAGGTAACCATTTAACGGAAAATTGTTATTTCAAGAGTAAGGGAAGTAGACCAAGGCGAATTAGAAATGTGGAAAATGAATCGGTAACATCGGTAGCTACAAATGATATTGATGAACATGGTGATCATATACGCAGTTGTTTGAAGAACAGCCTGTCAATGACGCCTACATGATTGCCGATTATAAGATTTGTGTCACAGACAATGATAAACAAAAATCACAGACTTCAAGAGATAAAGTTGAGAAGAAACGAGTTCATTATTCGAAAGAGATAAATAATTGGACGAATTACATTGAAGAAAATGGAGCTAAACCAAGGAAACCTATTCGGCAAGAAGCTTCAGGAAGACGATACGAACCAACACTTATATCTCGTTCTCACTCAGAAACTGCTCACTACAAATCAGTAGGCCAATCCCAGCTGAGATTGAAAAATGTATTCAGAAGAATATCTTCATTGACTCCGGATGTGAATGCAACATTGTAGATTATTCTTTTCTTGTGCAAATCAGTCATTGATAAATGTCATGGGATATACAATGCTGAATTTGATCATCGGTGGAAAGGAGATGAGACTTAAATTTTCGGTTGTACAATCAATCTTTCCAGATGTCTTGATTGGAATGAAGACTATAACAAAAGAAAAAAATCAGTAATATTTCAGAAGACAGTTGTGTCAAAGTAGGTGAAACTATTGTGCCTTTTGTTTCGAAACCAAAACGGTCCAATTTAAACTAGAGACAACACGTATTGGGGATCGAAATACGTGTAAACAAATAGATGACGAGATCCACGAAAAATCTGATGACGATGAAAATATGTTCCATATGACCAAGTTAACGAATGTGGATAATACAAAAGAAAATGTTTTGAAATCTATACTGGATGAGATAAGTAATAATCGAACTCTTAACGAAGAACAAAAAGAAGTAGTAACAAAGATGATGATATGCAAGAGTGAATGTTTTAGTAAGAATAAGAATGATTTGGGATTTTGCTCTATGATAAAACACAGTATTGATATCAAACCTAATGTACAAGCTCAGCATACGTATCATAGAATGCCACTTGGACTTGAAAGCAGAATAGAAAATGAAGTTGGTGTATTATTGAAAAAGGGTACTAGGCCCTATACGAGAATCTAATAGTTTATGGAACTCCCCTCTTGTATGTGGTCAAGAAACCTAATTCAAAAGATTTGAGGGTTTGCTTAAATTATCGCAAATTGAATAATGTTACTCTAAGACCGACATATTATATTCCAGACTCAACTCAAATATTCGACGCTTTAGAAGGAACAACTATTTTCAGTACAATTGATTTATCAGAAGCATGTGAAATTGAAGAGGATCATAAACAATAAACTGCGTTTAATACAAGGAAAGGAAAATTTGAATTTAATCGAATGCCATTTGGATTATGCGGAGCACCCTTCACATTCCAGAAATGAATGAATTTTGTTTTGAAAGATGAAAACTGGAAGACTTGTGTTATTTATCTTGACGACATCATGATATATTCAAAAAATGTAGATGACCATATCAGGACTGAATTCTTTACTGGGAAAAATTTGAAGTGTTGGTCTTAAATTGTCTCCAAAAAAATGTCATTTTTTTACTGAAGAAGTGAAACAATTGATAGGTCATACAATTGACAAAGATGGTTTGAAAACCGATCCTGCAAAGAGTGAGAAAATCTGTACATAGTCCATGTCTAAAGCAATATAGCAGATCTAGGAAGATTCTTAGGATTCTGCAACTACTACAGGAAATTCATAAAAGGATATGCGTATATCTCTGCACCACTGGAGCAAGCTTTATCTGGTCTAAACAAGAAAAAGTCAGAAAAAGTGATAGAAATTGAGTGGAGTGAGGAAATGAAAAACAGTTTCAAAACTTTGAAATCAAAATTGTGCTCGCAATCCATTCTAGCTCTTCCAAAATCTCATTGTCAATTCATTCTAGACACTGATGCGAGCTTTTACGGCATCGGAGCAGTATTGTCTCAACTACAAGGAAGTGAAGAACGAGTGATAGCTTATGCCTCTCGTAAATTAACAAAACACTAGCAAAGCTATTGCGTAACCCGGAAAGAGCTTTTGGCTGTATATTTTTATAGTAAGTATTTCCGACATTATCTGGTGGGGCAAAATTTCAAAATTCGAACAGACCATCAGGCTTTAACTTGGTTAATGAATAGGGAAAAACCAAAAACAACACAATTTTGCACTGCAGAACTAGAAATATATGATTTTGTAATTGAACATCGTAAAGGGACAGAAAATATCAATGCAGACTTTATGTCTAGAATTGCAGAATGTGAACAGTGTGAAATAAAACATGTTGAACCTATGAAGAAAAGAAATGTCAAGACTGGAAGCTTTCCCAGAGCAAACTTGATACATTATGACACTATTCCAAGTATTCATGAAAAGGAAAAAATAATGCAACAATTCCATGATGACCTGGGTCACATTGGCATTCAAAAATAACAGAACTCATATTACTAAGTTACAGCTGGACAAACATCAGAGTAGATAGGCTATTCAAAACTATGTCAACAATTGTCGTTCGTGTGTGCAAAGGAAAATGCCTGGTGGGAAAAAGAGACCCATAGTACATATCACAGCTACAAAACCTCTTGAAAAGATAATGATTGACATTGTAGGGCCTTTGTCACCCAGTAAGAATGGATATCGCTATATATTGGGTATTGTTGATGTTTTCACACGATTTGCTATGTTGATACCTATTAGAAGCATTCAATCACAATCCATTGCAAAGATTTTGAAAATCCGCTGGATTCCTCTTTTCGGTGTGACAGAGATAGTGGTCTCAGATTCAGCGTGCAATTTGAACAGTTACATATTGGCTGATCTCTTTGACGAATATGGAATAAAGAAAGTGAGCACTAGTCCCTATCGACCACAATCGAATGGAATAATTGACAGAATATTCAGAACGATCAAAGATATTATTTTTGCAACAATAAATCAGAGTGGCATTGATTGGGTCGAAGCATTACCACTTGTAGAAATGGGAATACGTTCAGCTAAGCATTCGGAGACGAAGGTATGTCCGTATGAAGTCATTTTCGGGAAATGCCTAATTTACCTCAATTTCTCCCTGAACAAAGATTTTTTAGATAACCTCAATCCAAACGAATTTATTAAAGAGCTTGATAAAAAGAGAAATGAAAATGTGGGAATATTAAAAGAACAAAATGCAGTAAAGAATGTTGAAGTGGACACTCTTTTCAAAGTTGGGGATAAAGTTAATGATCAAATGCCTGCCAAAAATGAAATTGGGAATAACTGCACCTCGTTATGAAGGTCCTGCAAAGGTGATCAAAGTGGTAGATGGTAAATCTTATATTGTTGTAAAAGATGGGCGAATATTCAGACGGCACGAAGACAGTTTGAAGATGTACAAAGGTGTGCATACTTTGATTAATGGAAGGACAAAACAGCATAATGCGTCTTCAGTAAGCAGACCCCATAATTCCTCTAAAAGGAAGATACAACCTGTGAATCGGTATGGGTTCGAGTCCTGTCGAGGGGAATGATGTATAGCTATGTTAATAATCTTAGTGCAACATATCTATTATCTGCGATTCGCTTACGTTGAACTGTGTTTATATTGTTGTAGTGCAGCATATCTATGATGCAATTATGTTGTAGTCGTTCGAACATTCATGTATCCTAGCAGTAGAATTTGAATATCATTGATTACATCATATTGCGCTGTACATGTACTCATTACAGAATTTGTGAATCTTGTCAGGCCATCATCTGTTAATAAACATTATATCGAGTTTGCACTCATTCGTAGAATACTACAAATTCAACTACACATGAACATAATATGTGCATGGTTCCTATTCAATGACGCGGCCTCACGCGTAGACGGCTGCATCGTTAAAAAACAGTAGCTATGCGTTACTCGCGCAAAACAAGAATTGCGCTGTCATTTTCCCGATCTACATCTACCAATGCTGAATTATGCAGTCATCCTCCTGCAAGCGACCTTCTTTACTCAAGGGAAATCGATGAGACAGCTGACGTTATGAAGTTTTGCCTCAATCAGCGCTTCCTGTCATCTTATTGGATGGTGAGTGACAGCTTGATTTCACTTCGGTTGATTAAGGTTTACGAAACACACCGAACACATCGTGTTTTCTTTTACCTGGGTCGGCGCTCAGCAGTAATTTAATCTTGTATGGGGTGAGGGGTGAGTTTGGCGTCAGGAGTCAGTTTTCTTGGTGCTGACAGGACATGGAGACGGATGAACACAAGTGAGTGCTAATGCCAAGTACAGTAGAACCTCCATATTACGGACACCGTCGGGACTGCGCCCTAGTGTCCGCATTTTAGAGGTGTCCGCAATATGGAGTTACCGGTGATGATACGAACATTATTCGGGACTGAGCTTAACTGTCCGTAATACGGAGGTGTCCGCTGTATAGAATGTCCGCAATAGGAGGTTCCACTGTATATGAAACAGCCATTGGTGTAAGAAATTAATTTTCTTGAAAAAATCATCAGTCGTTCCAACTAACTACAGACCCGACCAGAAGTACTTTGCATTACATCAACGAAACATAAGTCAGTAGATTGCTGGTGCTTATGTATTATTTTAATTAGAATTTGTAGAATATCATTTTAAGATACTTTAAATTGATAATTTGACAGAGTGACTCCTAGGAGGCATTTTTTTTACTTTTTGTTAAACGATGCGCAAATGCATCAGACCATGTTTATACCTTAACTAACTTTGTGTTCTGCAAGATGATGATCAGACATAATTATAACCAACAGCTGTTCTAGATTGTTTCAGTTTTAGACAAATAGCATAGATTTGAAGATTCCGTTTCAATGCAGTGTTGAAGAAAATCAAGAAAACTAGCGTTAGAAAATTGAGCAGAATGAATGTCATTTTATAATGTGTAATGTGGCTGATGACATTTCTTTAACTTCCATGCTTCCAACTAATAAATCAGACAAAGTTTTGACCTCTGACATCTCCTTTATCTGAATATTCCCAAAATATGCAGATATTTTCAGGTATTTATGAGATAGCAATTAAAGTCATGTCAGGTATATCATACATCACGAATAAGGGAGGCTGAGGTTTTTACGTCAATATGACAACTATTTCATACAGTGATTGAATGTACACAAGGCTTCCATCTGATGAGCATTGTAATTTTTTTCACCACACCTAATACTTTGTTATTAAAAGTGGCTCCTTTTTAAGGAAGATCATTATCACATTTAAGTTTTATTGTTGAAACAAAATTCTTTTATTAAGCAGACCAACGTTGTAGATGTCAATTTGGATGTGAAAGTGTCAACTGATCAGTTATTTTGTTTTTAATGGTGAATGAAACTTACATTGCTGAATTATAATTACACGCATGTCGAGTGACCAGATGACAAAATATTTCTAAAATGGAATGTTTCAGACAACATACGGCTGCGAAAAAAGATGAAATTAAGTAGTTTTGAAGAAATTCTTTAAAGAACTCTTTTGTGAAGCTTCTGATTATACAAGCACCTATAATTATTTCAGATATCAAAACTGCCTCCTAGGAGGCATTTTTATAATTTTCCAATTTTAACTTTTCAGTGTAAAGATGCATCAATATTCTAAATCTAAATCAATGATAAACGACGACAAATGCCAATATTGGATAAATCTCTAAAAACATTTTATTAAAAATCACTAAAACCTATCTTCAAAAACCAATTGATTATCAAGATCATGCTTCATGTATGTCCATTACGCGATAGAGTTCAAGCCATGCAAACACGACTAATAAGTTTCTCAGTGTCTTTGATTTTCAACCCCACTTTTCTCTTATAATCTTTTACCTTAGACATTCCTGTTTCTTGGTGTATTTGCCAGCAGTCACGAGTTGTTGAGGTATGAGATAGTTAATGCTGCATACTGTAGGGAAGCTATGAAAATGCATAACGGAATCTACATTGGCCGTAGCAAAACTGCTATCAAATAGCACATTGCTAGTACCGATAGATCTAATATTTCAATCTACAACTTAAAAAGTTTCAAGTGATTATATAATGATAGGCTTCACATATCCGTATCATTATTAGTAGATGCAAAATGATCATCATACATATATAGGCCTCTTGCCTTACTAGGCCTAGGTTGGCTACAACTTCACAAAAATTTCAATGAAAGTGAGTGTGATCAAAAAGAATCACCGGAAAATATTTTCATAGCCTCATTGATCAGGATTATACAGTGCTTTATTTATCTCAGGAACAGTCCTGCCGAGCTGATAGAAATAGCACATTTTCTGAAAACCTGATTTATTTTGATTTCCTTAAATGCATTTGGAAATCCTTCTTCGCAACCTTCTTCGATTCCATCTAGATCCTTCTTCGAGAAATATGTTATTGCATGATGGGAGTTGCTCATACAAAAAGTTCAAAGTCGATGATGGTGTTGAATTCATGCATGAATTACCAGCAGGTGTCTTCAAATCCAGTTGACTCGGCCCGCAGTTTCTTCTGAATCGATTCCACGTGAATATTTCAAGTGTCCAGGAGTCACATTTGGTCTTTGAATTATATCATGGCTGTGATTTTTTGGAGGTTCTCATATTGAGCTGGTTGAAGAGGTTAATAAGAACTGGTTGTCCTTCAATCTCACAGCCTTCGAAGGCTCTCTCTCTCTCTCTCGAAGAGATCTCTCTCCTTTCAGGTTCCTCTCACAAAGTATTTCTTTTATGTATAATGTTTGGGACGTATTTATCAGCATAATACCATACAACTCACTCATTTTCATAAACTGAACAGCTTGTTTCACTCAAAGTGTACATATGAAACTTGTAAGTTTGATTTCACTGATCCAAATAATCAATCTCCTACCATAACTCGGTGCAGTTCGGTGGCAGGCCTACTTTGTCAGTCTCAGGCAAGTCGGTGTTGATTAATACCTCGAATTCCTTTACTTATTCTTTATTCTTCATAATTTATTGTCCTTCGTATAATGCGACTTAAAGTACCGCATAATCTGGTTAGACGAAAGAATAATCATCACAGAGCTTTGAATACATTGCCGATTGACCATCTTTCTCGTCATTTTCATTTTGCCAGTCAGTTTCCTGTGGTATGCTTTCACCGAGTTCTCATATATGCACAAAAAGTATCCCAGCAGTAAAACTGTTTCCTGTAAATGCTTGATCATCGACAACATCGATGAAATCCACTATTTGTTGGTTCTGATCATCAGAACTGGAATCCGTTGAGTCTTCATAATCAGCAAAAATGTGTTTTGATTCATGGCTTTTTCATAGTTTGGAGTTATGCAGACATAGTTTGGCCATAAATTCCATAGAGCAACGGTATGGAAGCATTTGGTTTTGTCTTGGTAGCACTTGATGCTCATCCAGCAAATTACTAGTCCAGATTTGCTTTTTTTATAGACATATGAATATTAAGAAAAGTGCCTCGGAGGTATAATTCAATTTTGATTTTCAGTGTTATTAATAGAATTCATATGAACGTGACATGTGAACTGTTTTTTATCAAATGAATTTGTATATAATTCCCAAAGTTACGAGTAAGTGACTCTTTACCTCTCCTTTAGTTGAAAGAATAAAATTTTCACGTTTCTTGATAAGCTTTGCCGTCAATTCTGTCATAGATTTTCCTCTTAGAATAGGAATATGATTGTATGCATAAGGTTAAATTAACCTCATTTTCTTGGAATATGCGATGCAATACTTGCAATGAAGCAGGTGGTTGCGATTATTACTTTCTAAATTTAATGGAAGAGTTACATAATTTCAGCCATTTATGAAAATGAAAACTACTTCCTAGGAGGTAGTTTTCATATTATCTTCATGATTGAAAATATATAAGAAGCGGGAGTGTGTAAGTGTCGGGATTTCTCTGAGCTATAATACTTGATAAAAGCTAAAATAGGTAAGAGCCAAAAGTGGCTAAAATAATACTAGTTTTTTCATTATTTGGATTCTAAGGAAAAAAGTCAATTTTTTGCTGTGTTTTTCAAAGCTCTTTTTTTTCTCAGACTATATTACGCTCGTACTATGAAAAAGAAATGCTGTAAAATGGCTATACATTTCACAGTAGCATTGGATCATGTTCTAGATTTCCCTACAAATTCATATAAGCAGTCCTTTCTCAGCACTGATACATCTGTTAAGGGGTAGAAAACTGCCTCTCAGGAGGTAGAAACTTGGTCAAATTATCAAGTTAATAGCGAAATAGACAGAAACTAACTTAAAGCAGGGACATCCTTAAAGTTACCGTAAAGACATACTGAAAACATAGATATTTTCAGAAATTGATCGTCCAAAAATCTTTGTGTCTTGAGCATTAACGGATATCAGAAAAACGTGAAGAAGATCTATCATACCGTTAGAACGACATTCTTTCAGCACAAAATAGCGACTGATATTAATTGTCACGTTTATTTGGTGGATGCATCACGAGATTGACATCCAGCCAGTTCAAGAAACGCAGTTAATTTTCCCAATTATCAGAAAATGGGACGAAGAGGACGTTGTTCACCAAACTTCTTTACACAAGTCAGAGCTCAATTCGATATATCTTCAGAAGATTCAGGGATATCACCAATGGTGTTTATCGTCCAAAATGCAAATACTTCACTCACCATACCTATCATACATACATGTATATATCCAATGAAACTACCAGAATATAAAATACGTGTCCTGCAAGAGTCCAGTCTCAGCAATACCGCATCCTTGAACATAGTTTAAAGAACACGTCGAAGATGCGGATTAAACAGACTTGGTATGATTCGGAAACCGTAGGCCTCCTTCATATGAGGTCACCGCTTGAGTGTAGAAATCGGTTTGAACAGTATCGTCAGAAATTATCTACAGCAGATTGAGAAAAATCGTTTTGTTTGATAAATAATTGCTAAACCTCAATATGAACTGGCATTTTCATGTTACATTGACAGTAAGTTGAAAGCAAGAAATATTCACACTTAGAACAATATACCGTCATACGTAATGATTAGAAGCGCTATCAATGAAGTGGGTTCCAGGAAGTTGTGTGATGTAAGAGTTGATTTTTGAGAATTTGTCTGAGTATTGAGTGTCGTCCTGCCGCATATCTCATATGAAGAATGTGCATTTCCTAATAGCTGGACATCTAGTGCACTGAATTGCATGTAGACTCAAGGAGATTTTTGGAGAAAAACTATAGGCCTACTCACTTTTTTCAACCACAACCAATTGACTATACTTGATCTATCGGTATATCTGTTATTGAATACATCAGACACTTTGAAGGAAAATATAATCCAAAGAAATCCTACAACAATTGAAGACCTCTAAAGAATTTTTATAGAGGAACAGCGCATCATGTTTCGAGAAAAATACGATCCTCTATTATTTGATCCAAAGGAAATAAAATATATGTGACACCTAGTGACTTCACGGGGAGTATTGAGTTGATGAAAACATTCGTACGTAACTTATGTAACTAATACAAGGTAATTTTCAAAAAGATTCCGTTTGTTTGCTTCAATTAAACCCCATTATCAAAAAGCGTAAAACTTAAGGACGGCCGATTTTTGAAAATATTCATGTTTTTAGAATTCATTTACGATTCTGTGTCCGTATCCTTTTATTCTCTGTCCGTCTCGCTATGTAAGCTAAGTATTGTATCTTGATAATTAGCCACTAATCTACCGGTACCTAATTATGTTTCGTTGATGTAAGGGGCAGTAATATTTGGTCGAGTACGCAAAAATAATTTACTCAACCAAGTTTAATCTTTCATGCATAAATCAACATAAATTATCATTCAAAACATAATGAAAGCCATTAGTGTCGTGTCAGTCTTTAAGCATCAGGAGTTCGAATCTCCTGTCTCAGCGCTACAGAGATTTCAGAAGATGCAATAACTGACCGACCTAAATAGCTTACAAGTTGTATTACATAGTGAAATTTCGATGTGGCGAAAGATGCTGTCCAACATGAATTCTATCGGTGCGCATAGTGGTATATGCAGCATCTTAGTTGAAGCGTAAGTTTCAGCATGCTGCGGTAAGAATGTTGCTCTCAATCGCCTGATATATTCCGTTATGCAATAACCACAAAACATAGGTCATACTGGTTCTGGAAATCCGCTGTCAGTAAATTCCTTTATCATTACAAACGTCAAGGTTGCTGATCCTCAACTCCCGGCGTGGGTGCCAACCCAATTTGAGTAAAAGTCAGCAGATACTCCGCAAGTTTAGCTATCAGCCGAATGCAGTCCATGACCAATTGCTGAAACGCGGATACTCTGACATGAAGGGGCGGTGGGTGCTGGGTGGCATTTGAGGTTTTGACGGTGCAGTTTGGCAGCACCAACATGCATGCACCCCACCTTGCTTGAATGTTTTTCATCATCCTGGGCCAAAAAACAGATCACTCAGATGCATACTCGTAGTGCCCCGGTGAGATGAAGGGAGTGCTGCGAGCACATATCGCATGATCATGTTTGGATTCTCTTGACCGAGAGCTTTCCGAAAATGTATCATTTGTCATATTTTCATAATCTGATCGCGTAAATACAATTCTGAGTAAGCGCACATGTTGCATGTACATGTATTTGGTCTATCTGTGTCTCTGATCAATTGGAAACATTGATGTTTGGATTCTCTTGACCGAGAGCTTTCAGAAAATGTATCATTTGTCATACTTTCATAATCTGATCGCGTAAATACAATTCTGAGTAAGCGCACATGTTGCATGTACATGTATTTGGTCTATGCATGTGTCTCTGATCAAGTGGAAATATTTATGCTTGGATTTTATTGATCGAGAGAAAATGTATCATTAGTCATGTGCTCTTTTTACTTTACACGAAATTACAGCGAAATGCCGTATTTTTGATTAGGCCTAATTGTGATCCGATGAATTGCATGAAATTAATGATTGAAAACATAATTTCAGTTTTACTACCCTTAGAATAGTCATGTTTGGTACGCTTTTTGAAATTGGTTAGGTAATTTCTTGAATTAAACAATGATCGTTACATTTTTGACAGCAAATGAGAGATCTGGATACAGCGCGATCGTTGGGCTCTCCTGTTTCTATGATGTTCAGTATAATGGTCATGGAGACAGTCGTTAATCTGACCCTCGGTCAGTTTGTCTCTGTTCATGTACAATCTCATTCTTGAGGTGGCCGAGTTCGATAGCAGAAGTTGTCAACACGCGTGCATTCTGTCACTGCGATATACACTAACCTAATCACACCCGAAGTCCCTCTCCTCTTCATTCGATAGGTTGAGGAGCTATTGATTGGCGAGGCGTGTTAAGACCCCTCATTACGCACGAGTAATCTTCAATTCAGTTTAAGTAATCGTCGTGCGCAAAAGAAGCACGCGTGCGTAAGACCGAGTCCCCAATTACATATCTCATAACTTTGATAAATATGATCTATAAGCATGTCATCACATTCAGAAGTCATTAGTAGGCCTAAGTATTTTGAAGCTTCTTTTCCGAATTCAAAGAACTTCACTAAAATTGGAAAATTTCATTTAGTGATGCATCTATTCTGTCCAATACTGTATATCAAATCTTCTATGGTCCAAACAAACAAATTTGCGACTAGTTTTTTTGGTATAGCTGGGTATATAGAGTCTCAATTTTTGATGTAATTTTCTAATGTCCAATTTGTCACACTAAGTACAACTTGTTTTACTATCACCGTGTCCTGGAGACATTTTTAGGCTAGTAGAGCAAAACGCTTGACATGATTTTGTACTATGTTATTCAATGATAAGGACAGAACCGAAAGAATTAAAAAATCAGCAAAAATCTGACATTGCACCGTAGAAATAAGTAAGCGGGAGTCCAAGTTCTTGATATCAATTCACTGGAGCAAGCCCAATCCATACCTCCTCCTCTGGGCGCGTAACCAAGCCAAACGCAGCAGGACAACTCTGCTCTTCTCCAACCAATTTGAACTTAAAGGAGGAAACGATTTGAGCAATCCATGCGGTCGCCATCATATATGAGACACTGAAAAAAGGGAGAAAGTAGTTAAACATTGTTGGTTTAGCAACAGAAAATTTCGAATATGGGAAATTAAAAAAGTTAGCAGCCTGCGACTTAAAGAGGCAACAATGATACAGCGCCATAATCCTGCCATCAATAATAAGCAAGAATGTGAGGAATATACTCGTAGATGATTCTTGATTGACTAGAACCCTTCATTTACTTCACCTTTTATACTCTTTTAATTATGTCGTGATTTAAAGAATTTATAAATATTTTATACTTTTTATAAGTCTCATGATCATGTTTATAATTCTGCAATTAATTATTCAGTCAGATCAATGTTTTTCCAATCGGCACCATGTAACCCGGTTCTATCTGTTTCATGACTATGATCGGCGGTAAATCCGATTCTATATCTTTTTATTTTTAGCTTCAGAAACACTCACATGCTATTGCCGTATAATCGCATAACTATGATTTCCCAAAGACACAGCCCAGTCCTAAAAATATCTATTTTTGCATCCTCACCTTCTCAAATTTTGAGCTCATGTTGTTGAATAGTTTCTTTTTATGTTATGTGCCCTGATGATAACGACGCTTAGTCGTTGAAATATATTGGCGTAAAATATGTATTCTAGTATAACAACAGCATAACTTCAATTTCCCACCTTGAAAAAAAAACATTTCATTAGAGTTACATGTTCCAATGCTTCACTTCTAGTCAAGCAGAAGAAGAGACGACTAAAGGCCGTATCACATCACCTACGTACTGCGTGTTGCGCTTGGAACTTCGTGTGAAACGCAAACACGTAAATGTAGCCACGCAAGAAGTTAGGCGGCAGTATGACGTTACCTACGTGTTACATGTACGTGTTGCGTTTTGAACGTCGCGTGAAACGCAAGCATGATGTACATTGTACATGTAGGCTAACCATGCAAAAAGTTATTACACAAACTGCAACGCCATAACAAAGATGTCTATGAATAGTATGATAGTATAGTAGTTCTTAATCATAGTATTCATAGATCTTCGTGGTCATAACTGTCAATCAGATTGTCTCTAGTTGAACATTTTCCACCTTTTTTCACAACTACATAGACATTTCATGATAGTCTATGACATTTCATTCCTCTCATCGGGCTACATGTTCATGTACGTGTTTAACTGCTACCTTTTGCACTGGAAATTTCACCATTGATATAAATAATTTGTTAACCTTATATCTATGACTTTGAACACAAAACACGTAACACGTAGGTGCTGTGATACGGCTTTAATTCTGTGCGTTGTTGGATCTCCTTGAATTCAACTCTCTTTTTGGTAGATGTAAAAAGCAAATTCTGATGATAATAGCGCGTATATTTTTCAAAAAAGTGATGGCAATCGGAAGTACATAAATTTACCACAAGATACAAAGTATGTTATATATATGTTACAAAGCATTTTATTGATTACATATCAAATCACAATGTGGTATATTCTTAGATCACTATTGACTAATAAAGTTGTGAAGGGGAAAAGGATCTTTTCCATTTCTTCAGGCGGTGGAGCTTGCCTTCAAAATGCCTGGTGTTCTTCAAACTTTTTGTGATGTACTTTGATAACAAATGAATCATCTTTAACTATTTTGATGTACAATTTCTTACTCAAAGTTTCTCTTCTCTCTTTGATTTCGGGAATCACCATTTTGGCTGTATTAATAATCCGTATTGCTCGCCTTTGCACCCTGCTCAGTTTGCTCTCCAAACCGATTGGAAGCCATAGAAACAGTGGTGCGGCGTACTTTATGATTGAGCGAATAATGCCGTTCTAAATGACCAAGAGTTCATTTGATTTGACAACTTTTTGCTTTCTTCGTATGAAGCAACGTCGTTAGCACTTCGTTCTAACGTCACTTATATGCTCATGCCATGTTAGACGATCATTCAGTGTCACACCAAGGATTTTGTACATGTATTGACAAAACGATTCCATGGTTCAGTGATGGTTCAGTGAAGCTGTTGGTTCTTTTTTGGCAGATAATGGCACCAGATTTTGCTTGGTTTAAATTCAAATTTATTTCTTGAGAACCAGCTCTGAGCATGCAAGATCTCCCAATTGATGTTGTCTTGAATTTCTTCTTTAGTCTGTAGTCTATCTAAGGGCGATATGTCGTCTGCGTGAGTAATACATTTGGCAGTACGACGGCCATTTGATGCATGACAAACTACGCAATGTTACACACATTTACAGAACCGTGAGACAATACATGCACATAGACAGCTGAGGAAGCTCCAGAACAATGTTCCAAAATACGAGAGCGAATAATCCGTCCCGATTCACCATCATACTCAGCATCACAAATATTACGTTTAATTAGATAAACAAAATACTTAAGGTAGCAAAGTTTGAGTCGAAAAGAACACTTGCAGGTATAACAATTAGGAGGACATAGATCTAATCGTGGTTTACCACACACAAGATTTCTAAGTTTGCGAGAGCGAAAATTAACATTTGCATAATCAGATAACCCGGCCCCATGAATTAGAGAATTACATTTTCGAGAAAAGAACATCATTTACAAAAGGTTAAGTTAAATACGATTTTTTAGCTGAGTGGTCACGCCGAGCTTCCTAGGTTTGAAGCAAACTGCACGCACGCCTTCTGGCACGCTTGATGATGCACAGAGGGTAATCCATTGCGAATGAGTCTATTCTCTACTAAAGCGAGACCGGACTGAAGAAACTGAAGACTTTTGTAAAACTTTAAGAACGTTAAGAATTTTGTAAAACTGTAAGACTTTTGAAACTTTAATTCCACGTAGAAATTCATTTGAAACCGTTCGCATTTTGAATTGCACCGGATGATGTGAAGTCCATGGCAGAATGCAACCGGAGTGCAAAGGCTTCATAAAAAGCTCACTCTCAAATTCGTTATCAAGATTGATCACAGACATATCCAAAAAAGGAGCTTTAACTCATTCATACCCTGATACGTGAAATTAATTCAGGGATTGACATTATTAACCAGGTTCAAAAGTTCAGCGACAGAATAATGTACACATACAAGGAAAACATCATCAATGTACCTTTTCCACATCAAGATATTCTGGTTGTTGCAACAAATACCACTCTCTACGTAATGCATATAAATAATAGCCATGATTGGGGCAAGACTATCACCCATGGCAAGTCCCTTGTCTTGTAAATAATCTGATTTATCAATAAAATTTGTATCAGACTTTACACACAGTTTGAGCAAATCGCGCCTATCACCAGCGTAGAAGTCAGACAAAGTAGTTTCATGCTTATGCAACTCAAAAACGTTGTTACAATAGAAGTTACTTCATAAGGACCATCCAAATGGATTGATCGATAAAAATGGTCTACGTCAAAAGAGGCTATAACAGCTCCGTCGGGTATAGATACAAAACTGCTTAAAATCATAAGAAGATTCTATATGAGCAGGAGGAATATGACAAAGGAGTCTATTGAAAATATTTGCGAGACTTATTGATAGTTTTCTACTAAGAGTGTCCACTACTGCAACAATAGGCCTTCCTTTTAAGGGTCCATTCTTGAGGTTCTTCGGAAGACAATACAAAGAACTAGGAATAGGTTCACTGCACATACAAGAACGAAGGAAATGATAGGAATTTCCCGAAGTTGGATATTTCGATGATATTTGTGCTATCACTTTATTGAATTTGGCTTGGCTGGTTTGAGGTTGAACTGATGAAGCAGCTACATGTTGAGTCTTGCTCGCAGTCACCATTTCGGAGAACTGTGCACACTCCATGCCAATTAATCGGTTGGTTTTGTCACTAGACATAACGGCAATATTTTAAGACAAATTGAAGACACTAAATCGTGGTTCTTATTATTCACCTGCACGGTCGCCATCCACCAACCGTTTGAGACCGTATTCCAATTCAAGAATACCATTCGATTTATTTGGCTACAAAAATATTTTCAATTTCCTTTTTTCAATTACTCTACCGACCGACCGATCGATGGCCATCATCAAGGAATGCATGACTCTTTGATGCTATCTATTCAATACCGAAATATTGGGTAAATAAGAAAAAAGAATGTAATAGTTCATAATATATATTGTAGCTTTGGCTCTCATTTCATTATGATCAACTATGGTGCCCGAACGGAGCTTCATGCTGCTTTCTATTCAATTGAAGCATAATGAACACGAATATAACACTAAAAAACGAAAGTCTTCGCTTTTGTCGCACCGAGGAAAATGCTTCTTCATGTAAACTTTTGAGTTTATTCCATTGCACCCGCTCCCAACGAAAAATTTTAAACAAATCATTTTAAAACAATTTGTTTTACCCATCGTTTGAAGTTTTTTTCATCGATCTAGGAAAAGTTGCATTCGGACACGAAAATTTAGTTTCTATCATGCAATTTTTATAAGCCATGTAAAACTTGGAATCAAGAACACAAAATATATTGCTATGCTTTTTTTGTTCAGGACGTCACAATATATTGAGGATGTAACTGAGGATGCAACTCACTATTTAATCGCTCTTTTTTAGATAGTACTTCCAAAAGGCATTCTTTAATTACTACCGGCGCACTCATCTGCTAAAGAGCATGTGAGTAATGTGTTGAAAGTAGTATTCAATAAATATCCTCCGAAATTTCACTTGATGTGCTCATTGCGTGTTTCAAATTTCCCTGGCCATGGGTGCAGCTTTAATTTGGGACTTGTGTCAATGTTGAGAGATGTAAACTAGGCCTGCTGATGATTTCTGATGTTGGATGAAATGGCAGCTATTCAGGTCTGTTCCCATTTTTCGACTGAGGATGCAACTCAATATTGAATTATTCTATTTTGCATATTGTGCTAGACTTAGTGCACAACATTTCATTGCTAGGTGGAATTTCTCACCCATTCCCACAACAAAAATTAAGCAATCGTCGAAATGAAATTGCAGGAAAATTAATGTTGAATGATTTCTTGGTTTTCAGCTTTGGGAGCGATAGCTTTTCAACATAGCCGCACCTGATTCATGGTAGAGAAGGCGAGAACCGTTTGATTGATCTTTTTGATATTTCACGCAATGAATTTGATTATATGATTTAAGTCATGTACAATGGCATATTGAAGAAATAAGGAAGTTTCAAAAAATCCCGAAAATCGCTGGTGAAATAAATTTTTGTTAGCAGCAATGACATTCACAAAACATACGATCAAATAAATATTCTGAAATGTGTTCAAGATGGTAGTTTTCTTTATGGTGCTGAATCCTGGAACCTCACTCAACAGCTGGTTCAACAACTCCGGTCATGTGAAAGAAGAATACTTCGCTACATGAGTGGCATTTCACTGTCTGATAGGATCGACAGCGCTACCGTGGCAAGCAGGTGTGGCTTCACACCGTTAGACGAAGTAATCAGAGGGCGAAGGCTTAGGTGGTTCGGTCATATCAAGCGCCGAAATGTATATGAACCAATCAGGCAGGTGCTTGACGTGATGGTCGAAGGTTCCCGTCCTCGTGGAAGACCGAGGAAAAAATGGCTCCAACTCGTGAATGAGGACATGGTGGAGCTGGGAATATCTGCGAGTGATGTGCTCAGGACCGTTCTCGATGAAGAAGTCTCACATCATCCAACCCTCAACAGAAGAGGGAAAGAAGACGTTAAGCGGAGAAAGTGAAGTAAGTGTTCGAGAAATCATACAAACGGCAAAATAAGGCGAATGCGCAATTTTGCATCGTCACATGGTGTTCACCAAATTACTACGAGTACATTCACAGTCGCATGCCGGCTACGCACATGATTGCCAAAACGAACAATAGACGAATATCAATTTCAAATGCTGTGAAGTGAGTGCAGCAGTACCTACGGTCGGTATTAAATTCAAATTGCGTCGAGAAGAATACTAGTATAAAAATACAACTTGGCATTAGTTCATGCCGTTACTGATAACATCGACAGTCGCATTCCATGTCAGAACTGATGACATTGCAAGGTGGAAAAGTTTTACGTGAAATTGACTTTAGAAACATCAGGGGTGGGTAGCCTTAAGTTAGCCTTTATTGCTGAATCTTTTGAACAAGTTGAGAAAAAGACCTAGTATCTACAATGCATATCAAGCGGGGTTTATAATGGAACAGAATCAAAAATACCTTTAATTTATTGATTGTTACTAATTTTTTTTTTCATTTATGCAGTTTCATAGAAAATCTTCATTAAAGGTGTAGAACAGTTGCAACAATATTTGGGGTAACAGTGAAAAAGACCATGAGTAAGATCGGGACGCTTTTAATTTTGTTTAAAGAAAAAAAATGACACTCATACGTTGAAGCTTAAATAAAGCATTTAGTGATGGCTAACTTACTTTATGGCAGGACATGCTCTTTTTCCTGCAAATCCGAATGGAGAAAACGAGAACGGTGGGAGAGACTTCACTTTTTCTTCGTCCATTCGCTCCGGAAGAAAACTGGAAAAAACAATTGGAAGATAAGAACTTCATTTATTAGAACAACACGTCTATCATTTCTCACCATTCAGGATCGTCAAATATGTCTTCATTTTGACAAACTGCACCAAGAGCTTGAATGACTGGTGTCTGCAAGCAAAGTTTCAATTTTATATTTCAACTGATAGCATTATAAATGGAAGTATATTTACGTCTTTAGGGATTAGATGACCGCTGATTTGTGTATCAAAGCTCTGCACTCGATTCGTCCACGGAACAACACAGGAACATCGGAGACATTCGTCCAATACCTGTTTAGTAAATCTACAATAGAAAACAAAAAGAAATAGGAACCGGAACCTTTGGTCGAAATTCAGCTTCTTACTTGAGCTTCAGCATATTGAAAGTAGTCCCTTCTTCTTTCGTCGTTGAATTTTTTCTAACTTCCGTCCGCATCTTCGTCTGCACGTCGGAATCACAAGCAAGATAATAAATACACCACGTCAACCCTGAAACCAGGACATTGTCAATTGATTCGTCTGATATCTATGATTTTTCTTTCAACAATTCATTAATATCAAGTTTCAAATAGGTAAGCATAAGTGTCAGGATGGATTGAGTTAACTTAATTTACTGTGCTGCATTATCCTTATTTGCGCTATGTTATGAATGGTAGGTGGAGTCCATGATTTCCATGATTTCAGATCATTGTTGGAACTAGCAATAGAAGAAAACGTATTTATGCTGTAATGCTAGTCATGAAATGAATACTACGTACATGCTAGTACTTCATTGATGTATTCAACGTATTATAATGCATGATCAGTGTCGATTACGGTAAGATAACTCAGGTAATCAACAGAATTAACGGCGTAAAGCCACTTATGGTAGAGTTGCAGATCCCCCGCCCCACCTCGACAAAATCCCCCATCGATACCGTATCTCTGTAGAGTCCTCTAATGAAATGCAGGGCCTCCTAGGAATTCTGAAAAGGAGATGATTAGCTTAAAAAGTATTGAGACTGGAATGAGACGAGCAAATTTCATTTCATTGAAGTTTCATCAAGCTACATAGACAATTAAGTATACAGGCACATCTGAATGCCTGGCACACATTGATGTCTATACAATAGATCAGAATTTTCTCACGGGGTACTGTGTCGTAGGGGGAAAGTGTTATGAAACCGCCAGAGTCGTCACGCTTCTAAAGAGCCATTAGTTGCAATTCATGCACATGCGCATGGACAATATTTTGAAAGTGTAGTATCATGCAGCCGGACAATAGGGACACTTTGAAAATTAGCAAAGAAATTTGTGAAAAATTCCAGCTTCTCGGATACAAATATACTGCGTGATAAAAAATCTTGACATTTACAATTGCACGAACAATTTTTTTCATTAACCGAGCAGCACCAAAGCAAAAACTTTAATGATTAAAAAAAATTCAATTCACACATCTAGCGGTCTGTAATATAAACTCAAATTCCATCTATCCGATCTCTCTTGATAACACTTTGGATATGTGGAAAAATTCCTTCATATCGTAAAGGGCTCTTTAACACTTCATCAGCGCTCAGACAATTTTCTTGAGAACTGGCATTATCCGACATGTACATTGATCATTAGGAGTGAAAGAAGTATTGTAGCATCGAACTGGTTGTAGGTTTCAAACTGCTTCGAATGATTATACGAATTGATTTCGCAACACTTTGTTCAAAACAACGACAACAAAAATGCTAGGAATGGTGTGCTGTCGCAATAACGCTTTCTCTAAGCTGAACCACGTGACCACGCTTCTGGTTCTGAAAAATGTTGTTCCGAGACAGAAATTTCACTGTTTCTATGAACGTGGGACCATGAAGCTGATGATCATCGATGACACATTCTGATTCAGTGAAAGATTATTCAGCTAACTCGTTGCAACACCAACCCTGCTCATATTACCTCTTCCTACATAGCCCATTCTACCCGAACAGGTTAAATATTATGCACATTCGACTCTATTGACGAGGTCAACAAATCACTTCTCGTGGCAATTCTTAGTTTGTGCCGATTTAAAACGATAGGTGATATTGTATGTAGGCCTACTATGGATCAATGGAATGCAGGTTAAATATTCAAAACCTGATCGTTAAAAAGGAATCCAATCCAAATATGCCCATAAAACCAAACGTCTCCTAGACATCATTAGATTAATGATTTATGTGAATTGGTTGGATAATTTGAGGTTGTTCTTTAGCTCATAAATCGTCGTTTGCTGCAGATTAAGACAGAAAGCGCTCAAAATACTCACATGCGGCAACACTGCGATAGCCAGATGAAATAAAAGCCAAAATTTCATGAGCTGCTGACTCCTGTGAGCATTCGTTGATCAGAACTGACCACAGATCATCTCCACCATTAGTTTTCTTCCCCGCTACACTGAGGACAGCTTTCTTCAACTTAGCAAAAGCTGAAAATTAATTCTTTATTGAAATATTCTCAAACACTAGGTGACAAGAAATTAAGTGTCACAAGATATTCGAAATAACAAGGAATGAAGCTCATGATTCAACACACCATGATAAGTGAAAGTTGAATTCTTATTGAATAAATTTATTTACATAATATGTTCAAAACCGATAGATCAAAATCGCTTCGGATCAAATCGAACAATTCAAGCAATAGTTATATTTTTCATGATTATCAGCTGCACGGCGCAGCCAAACTAAATGAACGCAGTTCAGCCCGTTTTCGTGCTTTCCTTTGGACAATTATTAAGTAACTCTATATATCATAGGATCACGAGACAGGTGATGAGTTCATAGGACGAAACGTAGCGTCTACGGCTGCCACAGTTGTGCTTAAACTGTTCAAGTCTATGGACATTTTCCTATGCCAAGATACCTTCTATATACATTCAATTCATTGCTACGTGTAGGACAGATATAATCTCTTCAGGAAAAAAGTGAATGCACAAAACCAGGAGTGACACTCCAGACCGATCGTGCTGAAGATGGCGCCTTCCCGAAGCGAGATAACTTAAGCCCGAGGCAAACAGGTCTTGTCTTGTCGGCGAAGTATAAGGGGGGAGGGGTTATGATCCCTTCCTCAGATATTCTAAACTAAAGATCTTCTAATGAAATTCGGGAATACTCTCTTCATTGGTGGTGTCGGTTTTTATTCCAAGTTAATCTTCTTACTATAAATAGCATTTTAAGAATCAATCCATCATTTCTTTACTTGTTGATAATTGCTACTCCTTCTATAATTCTTGTAATGAATTCGTAAACGTTAAAAATATATCTGTATCAATTGTTTCAATGCGATTTGTAGATCTATTAATCAATTATAACACTGTATCTTTCAGAACAGCATCGGTTTGTACTAGAGAAGTTTGTGTGATTAGCTCAGCTATTGAAGTATGCATATTTGCATTTATAAGTGTAGTGTGTGTATAATATGCGTAATATCAATCATCATAATGAGATGGAGAGCATCTTATGATTGATTAGCATAAATACTCGACCGCATTCCCTAACCGCGTAAACTACGGAAGTTGAAAATCAGCTTAAACCCCCCAATTCTAATCAAAAGAGGAGAAAATCCAAGAATGTCAAAGACATGAGGTCGCACATTTTTTTTCAAATGGCTACTGTGGCTAAAATACCAGGCCAACAAACCAACAGCTACAGTTGAAATGTCGAAGCAATCCCTGACTTAACATTGCTGAATTGCTAAGAACATGCTTATATTGCTTAATTAAAACTAATATGGAAGGGCAGGGCAACAGAAGACGCACGGATACAGGAGAAAACGAGTTTAGTTAATAAATAAAACGAACTTTGCAACACATAGCATTTCTGTCTTTTATTTTTAATCAGTGGAGTGTACTCGTTCACAGCATCGTGAGCATTTATCAATTCAGGCGTCTTAAGACCAGAAATGTAATATCACAGAAACTGCATTCTCAAACTGTGAAAGAGTCAAAATACTAGTAGTGCGGAGGGCTTGTCTTGTCGGACTTGATGCTTTTATTTTCCTAAAGAACTTGACTGTTTCCTACAGACATCGTATAGACTGTTTGATTCTCATCTATCGATTTTTCGCGCTTCTGGGTGGTAGCGCTGCTGTTTTCTGAACTTTAATTACTATGATCGATAGACCCTGGAACGTCTAAAGAGTAGATAGGGTGTACTAATTACCGATTACTTACCTTTATCAACACTTTCTTTCTTCTTCAGATCTCCACTCAGCAAATTACTTTCCATTCCATTCCATACCTGCCAAGGACGAATATATATAACTTTTGTAAAATAGCTTATTATCTACACAATGTTCTGCTAAACTTACGATGTCAAATTGCTGTTTTAAGTCGTGAATTTGCTTGTCAGAGATGTCTTTACCAAAGCAGATGTTCGCTAGAGCCTTGAAAGTCAATGCTGACATGTATTCGTTAACTGGAACATGATCATTTTTTGAGTAAGTTCTCCATCTTTTGTTCAGGTTCCAACCAACCTGCAAAATATATCACACGAACAGTTACAATTATTTCTAACTGCTACAACTTTTGATTTACAATTTATGAACTATTGCTTTTTCTAAATAATATCTCGCTTAACTAGTTCCCAATTAATTGACCCCGCATTCCTACGTTGCGGTAAAAATGATTGAAAAACCATGTGCATGTTGTCGTTTCAAAGTAAATCACGATTGAAATTAATTGATCATTTTGATCGCCAGATCCTTCATACTGTGGGCCATGTTGCGTCTACTACTCCACGTCCTCAATTTTGACACACGCGAATGCAAATATGTAACTGTTCAGAAGTGTGCAATCCTTGTTGTCACACTTATTTTAAGATATTTTGCTTTCATAGAACAACAAGGCTGATGAATATCCACCGAGATTTCACTTACTTCGGTTAAGGCTGGAAGCTTAAGTAGGATATAATCTGGGAGTTGTGCTGATGTTGAGAAATGTGAACAAGGCCAGGTGATGATTCATGATAATGGATTAAATGGTGGCCATTCAGTTTTCAAAATTTTCAATTCATGATGCAACTCAACAATTAATTGTTCTATTTGCATTGTATTTGTCACTGTTGAAGCATTCTATGGGGCTGCCAAAAAGCATCCGGAGTCCATAGAGAGTTGATAATTTGAAGTTTTGTACATAGTTATGCCCTTTTAGTTTTCAATATTATCGTTTTATTCAGTATTCCTATTTTGCGTTGTACAGGTTATTAATTGTGCAACTTTGAGCTACTTCTTAGTTGCTACACGTTTGGGTATCTATTTACTAACGCATCACCCTCTTTTCAGAATTTTTTAACCACCTCACTATTAGTGCTCCTCACTTTTACATCTCTTTGCCTATTATCTTCTGCTGTGGGACATCTATAGTACATAACCTTATCATTCTGGTCCCTCCCGCTGTGATGGAACAATATGTCATATGAGCATCAAAAGCATCACATTAGCTCGCTTGCTGAAGAGCTACATTCGAAGACAATCCAATGTTTCCTTTGAATTGCTTGTTGTACTCAGGCTAACTTTTTTATTTGATATTAATTAATCTGACATGGCTTCATGTAGAAGATGAGCTGGTGTCTTAAACACATCATCTGAACTGCTTTGCCAAAAAAAGCAAACAGTTGGACATTTAGCTGTAATTCTATATGCTTAACAAATTGGTGAAGCAAAAGCAATCTTAAAAGAAATGCAAGATCAACTGTCAAATTTCAAAGAGAACGAACTCGTTCGTGTTGTACCGTAAGAAAATCTAATTATAAGGTATTTGCACAGTTCGTGGAAACTATTTTCGCAATTTTGATGATTTTTCAACTGCTTGTTTATTAAATCAACTTGAAATTAACTTAAAATTCAAAAAGCGTTGACATTGATGTATGAAGACATGCATAGTAGTGCAAAGCAGGGATGCGGAGTCCTATCATTTTGATAGGACTCCGACTCCGGGTGCATGTATATATAGCCTAGTTTTTTGAAAAACCTGGTAACCTGCATCATAGATCAATCATAATCATGTAACAATCATCAATCATTTCAATGTTTATCAAATGTCGCTTTAAGTTGGATGCATGCGACTCGGCTCCTCCCATCTTGTTGATGTGTGCTTCACACGGTCTTTCTCCAGTCTCTACCAGGCAGGAAATCCCCATCCTTCTTCAAAAAATATGAGTACACTTTCGATTTTAAAATGCGCTTTGGAGGAGATATCACACACGATTAACGTGAGGGTAAGAGGTAATATTCTCAAACAAACTAGCATTTCATTTTTGTCTCTGATGTGACCTTTGGTGCATATGAGTGATCGAGGTAGGAAGGCTTATCTTCTCTATTAAATCACCGAGTGAAAAGACAATCCTTTTTTTAATATCACGGCTCATTCCATCAACAATAACAAGCTTTGCATGCAGCAGTGTCTCTGTACTTTTGTTTGACGGAGAAAGTTGACATCAAGACAGTGACAGCTATATGCACGAGGACAAATAATTTGTTTTGTATTATGTTTCTGGCTATAGGTCGGAGTCCGGAGTCCTATCATTTGATAGGACTCGGACTTCGACTCCAGCAAAAATGATAGGACTCCGGGACTCCGACTCCGCATCCCTGGTGCAAAGTAGCTTAATCATTGTCAGTTTTTCTTCTGTGTGATGAAGATCGCTGATAACACTAGCATTTGCAGACCTGTTAATCTTCAGAATATTCTTCACTTTCAAATTAAATTTGATCTTCGTCATTTGACAGTCGCTAACCCTATTTCACCCGGGGGTGGGAGGGAGCACCAACACATTGCTTTGATATCGATCAAATGCTACAATGGCCATGACTGTAGCTTTTCAAGACTTTTAGCTACTGCGTAGCCTATTTCTAATAGCCAATTCAAATTTTATCAAATTTGGACCATGGTAATATCGAAAATGCGACCTATATTTGAGAGTGCTTTTTGAAAATCGAGAAGTTTTGACAATTTCTTGCAAAATCAAGAATCTTAATTGGTATTGTTTTCGTCCTTGATTTTTAACTTTCGTTTTCGCTTATCGAGCTCGATTAGCTTTCGTTATCGTCATCGTTTTTTAATACTGTTAATTTTATACAAATATCGGCAATTAATCGGCTGATTAATCGGTACACTTCTAAGTAGTAGCTCGTTAGTCTTACTAAATAGGGCAAGATTGTACTTGCTGCAGCGATTTAACTGCGAACTATGCGTAGACGCATTTCATTTAACTATATTTTCTCTGAGCTGCAGCTTCATAAACGATAACAAATTAACTATATTTGTCCTACTCAGGGATTGTAAATACGAGTAATTGATTGGCAAATACAAAATCAATTATTTTTCCATCAATCAATTAATTTTAATTGGAAAATTATCAATCAATTAATTGCAATTAATTGCCAATTTTCTTAATAGGCCTACGCGGGCCTTAATTGAATTCATTCATTTAACCCTAGATTTGATTCATTTTATCGACTTTATTTTTTGACTTTTTGTAGAAAGGAACATTTTATCGACGGATATTCCCTAGACTTTCTATAAATTATCTCTGAAATCAGACTAGATTAAAGACTCAAATTACAGGTACTAAGATCTATTAAGAATATCTCAACTATGTTCTCAAGTGAAAAATGTGAAATTAGGTGAATTTAAATAATTTTTGTATTCATACAATAGAAGCAACCTGTACTAGTCACCGATCGTCCCTCACCTCAGACTAAAAATTCACACGAGTATGACATGCGTGTATGCAATCCGCACGCCTGCGATTTTCAATTGTTAAATGGAAGTTGATCTCAAAGGAGTGTGTGTAGACCTAGATGGAGTTTGAATGTACAAATGTTGAAGGTAAATTTTTAAAAAAGTAGGAGTGGCACCAAGTGCTAACATAGGCTGAATTTATTGACACTGATCCAATTAATTGGTCCGATTAAATTGCAATTAATTATTAGCCAATTAATTTTTTTACAATCCCTGGTCCTACTTGTGCATTATTTCGTGAGATACATTATTCGGGTAAAGTCGGGTTCGGTAGTGTTCAGGGCCTCTGTACATCTCCAGTACAAAAGCCGCCGACAGAGGAAGCGCCGTACGGCTCATGGGGAACTGTCGGAGTGTCGCCGTGCGGACAGCGGAATCGCCATACGGTAAGCGATGATGTCCGTATGAACATTCATTGACAAAATGAAGGAAAAGCTCACCTCCAAGACATTTTGCTGCACGTTGTCGCACATTTTCCCGTCCAAAAATGTTGACAGCAACTTATGTCTTTTCCTCCCAGGGACACCATTTGTCAGTTGAAGAGCATTTCCACTAATCAATGGATTATATATCTGCGCCAAATCCTCTGAAACAATATTGAAGAACCATGCAAGAATATTACATGTTTCATGCTACCTGATCACAAGTTATCGTCTTCTTACTGGATTTATCGAAAACTCCGATTTGCGCTTCAAAATATTTCGGATCAGCTATACTGACCACAAACTGTTCTCCCCAATAAAATCCGCTAATGTTTCCGTATGTTAAATGCAAGTTTTGAAGATATTGGTGCAAACTTCCTGCTTTCACCACATCGGGTAGATTTCCTTCTCTGAAATAGAAATCGAATTAACGTTCGCAACGAATCCAGTCTTAGAAAAGAAAACCAAATGTAAAGTTCAATTAAATGTATGTTGCGCGTTAGTGAACAAAACCGGAGACTATCTGAAGCATATTTCGTGTTCCATACAGTGAAAATGTATCCATACTGACTCATTTCCGAAATTATCAAGATATTTTGCAGTTACGTGCAATGTGGAAATTAGGAGAGATATCAAGTCCAGACCAGCAACAATCGATTTTGATAGCAATCTGGTGTTCGTAACACGTTTCAGTGATAAAAATATATTCATCTTTTCCATTGAATGAATCCACTTGGTACCCGGTCTAATTTGAGGAACAGAACGATCTATACACGCCTCGCACGGTCCAATGACAAAAGTTGGATAGAACATCAAAGAAGGCATAATGGAAATTGCCAACTGCATAATAATATAGTCAAATACAGAATCAATTTTAAAAAAGTAAACTTAAGTGACGGCAATATTACTTTACGTTATAACTTGATATTTCATCGAAATAACACTCTATGAAAATGATGCGTAGCATACTTACTGACATACTTAAGTAGGAAGTACATTTTGTAAGTTCGTGCTAAGTGCACAGATTGGCCAAAATTTCAGCCGAAGAAGAAATATTTTACTTCTTGGTCGTGTCCAACATATTGACAAGGGCATTCTGAAAATTCGTTTCATGGGACTCTTCATACTTAATTCGTTTCTTAGTACTCTTCATGGGACACAACACCAATATTTGGAATTCAATTCGGCCTCTTATAGTCAAACTAGATCAAGATTGATTTTAGTATAAAAAGTCAGTGATCTTAAACCGTCAATGGCCATTGAATTAAAGAACACACGGTATATAATTTTAGAAATAAGACCCATGAAAATGTCATTTTTTCGAGAGATCTGTCATGTTGGCTGTAGCCTATCTATAAAGCAAGCTATTTTTTGAGTAATGGCTATAGACTAATATGCAGAATTAGTGAGAAACTGTCTTTACAGATTACTAAGCCATGAGGATTCCTCCGTGGCAGCTATGATATTTAAATTTCCATGAAAGTATTTCAACCAAACTGGTTGACCAGGTCAATGCAAACGTAGAGCTGGTATTTCTGATGACATGCTAAAATGAGCTTTAGTGGATAATCCTTATGAATGTGTGTTACTCAGTCGTGTAATTTCACAAGCGGTAAGTTAGTTTTTTCAGAGACCAAATGTTTGTGATTCATGAATTTAGAGCCTGAATACAAGTTGTAGCCTATATGATAAGAAAAGGTAACATCATACCTGATGCTATGTCCTATTGATAGGATATAGTGTGCCCGTGATATACCAACCCAACCTCCCAACCAATTGGTGATATAATGTTTTGCCCACTGTGCTGCTGTATCGTGATAGCTATTTCTTGCCTTGATGGATGCTATGAGCTCACAAAGACATCTTAAATATTTTTTTGAAAGTTGTATTTCTTTTTACTTGAGAATGGCTATGGAGTATAGACGAAATTAATTGTTATCATTAAGCTTCGGATTTATATTCGCTTAAAATGTAAAGAATATGCATTAATTTTCTTAAAATATTCGATTTACTGCTTAAATATTCGCATAAAATATTCGACAAAAATAGAGAAAACCCAATCGTTTTTGAACAGAATCTGTTTATATAATGAATCAAAACAAATCAAAGTAGATTCATCTGCACAAATAAGTGAATTTTAATGTTTCCTTCAGTTAGTCGCCTTCGCATTTCTGTAAGTATGCGCTTGTACTTTGAAAAACTTCGTTCCACTTCAGCCGAATTCAGTGGTGCTTTGAGCAAAAGAGCTAGCTCTTGCACGCTATAAACGCCATGATCTGGTGTCAACAGTTCTGTCAAGCCTGTGTTTTTGGCAAGAACGTTATCTAACTTAACCTTGACATCAGGCTCGAAATCGGTGGAGGCTTCACCTGTTTTGATGATCAAGTCTGAGTTGTTCGTTCGACGCGCTTCACACTGTTGAATCAACTCAACTGAGCACATATACTTACTTGCAATTGTAGCAAGCGATGTCACAACGGATGACGTTTCGACAATCGTTTTAAGACGGCTGACTGTAGCACCATTGCTCTCTAATTGCTGCACAATGGTTTTAAACTTTTCAAAATTCTTGATATAGTACTCACAAGCGCTTAACCACGTCCCCCAGCGAGTGACAATCGGTTGTGGAGGTAATGCAAGTTCATTATCAAACAGTAATTTGCGACGGTACGGTGCCTTTTCGAAAACCTTTTTGCCCATAGCGATCAGTTCATTCTAATCAGCATACTTAGCACGAATCTTTTCGCAAACCCTATTATGCGCAAAGTAAAAAACATGAATCAATTTGGGGATTAGAATCTTGATGCCTTTAGCAGCTTTTGACATGTATTGTGCGGTGTCAGTTACCAATACAAGCACGTTGTCGAAATCAATATCAAGACTACGTAGAGAGTCGAAGAACTTTGCGATGGTAGAATGATTAGTTTGTTCCAAAAAATCAGTGCTGGCTAAAAACAACGTACGATCATTGTCGAACAAACCGATAATACAATTGGCAACATATCGTCCTTCAGTATCGGTTGTTTCGTCGATAGAAATCCAAACCTTTTGATTATGAAGTCGCTCCTTCAACTTCTGCTGCTTCTCCTCGTAGATTTTCGGTAAATAGTTCTTCCGAAGAGTTGATTCATCAGGTGATTTGCGTCCCGTGTACTTCTCTAAAACTCTCGCGATGTCTTCGTCGTTGATTTTATTCAATGGGATATTAGCCGCTGTGAAGGCCTCAGTTAAGTCAGCAAAATACTCCGAACGATCATTTCGTAGTACTAACGGTTGTTGAACAGAAGAATTACTGCCGTTGGATTTCTTTGTAGCATTTAACTTGTGCTTCTGTGTCGTAATATGCTGCATAACCTGTGTTCGTGTATCGTGACAGACGGAGGTACTGCACAGTTTGCAAAATAAGATAGGACCGTCCGCTCTATAAAAACTAAATTCATTGGCGTAATCAGTTGCACGAAGTCGAGCAGGTTTCTTTTCTTTCGGCATTGCGACGTTGTTATGTAGATATGCACTTTTGACGTCGATGTAAGTAGACTAAAAATCGATCGCTGGTTGTCGTATTTAAGGGTTATGTGATGCTGTGCTGTGTCAATGATATTTGAAAATTGTGTGACATTGTGTTGTATGAGTAAAAGAACGTTCTTTGTGCATGAAAACATTTCATCACTCTGTCTGATATCGGCAGAACTTGTATGACCTCTGTACTTTCCTTGAGACTTTCTCATTAGACGTCGACGGATGGCACGTCACACGTATGCGTCCAATCACAAGTGCAACTGCAAACGCACAGGAATTCCATCTCAATGTGCGACAGGCTACACGAAACAAAAAAACGTGATAATAGCGGTCTGACAGACAAAGGTCAAATCTGAAATGTCTACAAGTCTTAAAATACGTATAGCAACAAAAAATGTGTTTATATACACGTTCATACAAATACAAATCTGTAATAATTAAACTACGAAAAGGCTCCTATGTAATATTCAAAAATATTTGAATATAAAATACTCGATTAAATGAATAATATTCGATTAAATATTATAATATGCATTTATGCGATATCCGAAGCTTAGTTATCATCTACTAAAAATTAGACCATCAAATACTTGATTTTCCGAAACAAAATGAATAATTCCATCAATCAGGGCATATTTCAAAGAAAGAGTAGGCCTGAGTTTATTGATAGCACTGTGTGATGTTCAGTGTTATACCTACACTCCAAGTATGTATAATAATCAAATTTATCATTAGTTGTATAAGAGATTCGAATTAAAATGCTTCATTGGACCATGCTTCATGATAATGCATCCCCGCAAACGAACAATCTCGAACTACACAAGATTAAGGAATTGGCCAACTTACTGGACATCAGATGGATCTGGACCTGGTATTGTCGTCTTCTTCTTTGATCCCTGAAAAGGGTTGAAGACAGTGAGATCAGTTGTAAAGAAAGGAAGTCAACTGCATAATCATAAATTTATGCAGGCCTCCATAACAAAACGCCATAGAGCAAAAGCATCGTAAATGGCTTTGACCGAGCTCGTAGACAATTAAAATTAAGCTTCCATAAAGATGACACGCTTCATGTTATTCCACAGAATTGTCATCCATATAGCATTATAGCATTTCATATAGCATTATGCAGATCTTTGATCACATCTGCCGGATCACTTCGCCTGTCTGTCATAAATATCTTGGATGTAAGCCCATGCATTTCCAGTGAAATTGTGATATATTTGTCGAAACACGATTTTATTGAGTCATAGACTGCATACTTAGGTCGAAGAGGCATTTCGGCAACATGACTTATGTAGAAAGTATGTACAGATTATACTTTGTCAGATGAGTTGTCAATCTTATTCAAAACACTATCACAGAATTTTCATAGAAATTTCAGAAATTGGTGACATTTCCTCTCGGATTGATATGTATACTTGTATCACATATGCACTTCGTTCACTTTTTCGAGGGACCACTGAAATGAAAGAGCATGACCTGCAGACAGCGGTGGCGGAAGGTGGGGGGGGGGGCTTTAGTGGCTCAAGCCCCTCCACCTTTAAAATGATGGAGCTAATCCTTAATTAGCTCTTACAGTTATTCAATGCCGAGAAAAGTTACAACTGTCCATGATGTGTAAAACAGGTTGAGGTGAAGTAAAGAATTTTGAGAAAGTGGCAATCGAGATTATGTTTAGAATTTCCCCATTTAGAATAGCCTATTGCTCTTTGTGAAATATCGCAGGCTGGCTGTTACACCAGCTGACGAGATCAGTCACGGAAAACCCGATAACGACTTGCATCTCGTATTTGATATTCTCTCGCTCGCTATAACCAACCCTTACTTGAAAATGATAACGATAATAATGATGGTTCATTGAAAATTCTATAAACGTTTAATGTACTTGAATTATCATTCAAAATAATCGGTTTATTTATTCCTAGTATTGGGTTTTGGTATTGGAATCACATCCACCAAAATCACACTTCACCTAATTTTTCGATGCATCAGAAAACAGTATTTTCTATCACATTATTACAGACATTATTTACAGAAAACACTATCATATGGTGAGTGCAATTAGTGATTAGAAAAGGTGGGAACATGCTCTAGACGAGTGTGACAACGAAAAAGGTGTATTCTAAAAAAAGTTTTTCGACCTCATGCATCGGCTCGCGGGGAATGGCCCATATTGATTTTGAATAATGTTTAGATATTTAGCCTATTATTATAATATATTTGAAAGGGAGATGGAGAAAGGAGAGATGGGGGAGGGAGAGCGACTATAAATTGGATGAAGCTTACTTGGATACAGGCCCCACCCCACTTTATTTTTCGATTCGCCACCGCTGCCTGTAGATGCTTTCTCAGGTAGGCCATTGCAAAAACTAATATTCGCGCATTTGATAACTTGTAGGTCCCTTTCATAGATACTTTTACTTAGAATAATTCGGATGACTGATTAGAGTTAGTGATGCATAAGGCCACACAAAATAAGCCAGATCTCTAACATCAAACGAAGGTTTACAGAAACATGTTCGTTTGAAATGTTTTAAAACAAAAATGTGATGCTTCGTCTGTTTTTTTTTCTTTTCCTACTGTATTGTTTCCTAATGTCAGCGTTTTCCATAATTTGTTTTCAATTAAACATTGCGTTACATGTCGGCAACCTCAAAAGCTGCTTTGATGTGTAAAGTATAGCACGCACCCGTTATGTCGATAACATGCAACTCACAAGCTGTATGAATCAAAAGTATCATAATAGTTTGTCAAAATTGTTGTTTACGTTCATAATAAGACTTTTTAGTCGACGCCATTTTCCTAAGAAATTTGATTGCATATTTCAAGGCACTTCCCCTCTTCATATATTTGCTTGTTCTCTGAGTGAGCAAACAACAAACTGTGGAATGATTCTGCACGAATTATTGAAACTTGAACCAATTATTATTCATAAATACGTAAAGACCTACACCCCCTAGACGGGACAATTACTGATTTTGTATGTATGTGATCATATTTTTCAGTCTATCCACTTTTGTTCTTGAAAGAGCAAAGAAAAAACCAACTTTCTTGGTCACTCCTTCAAATTATGTGATCTCAGTCAAATAAAATAAGTGTACAAAAGCTGCCCTAAATTTTCGTGGTGCGATGTTGACAAGTCAAAACGCTCGTGCATTCCTTTTTATACTACTAGTCACAAGACTCAAGTCATCATTTCATCAAATATGAAATACATACAGCTAGATAACTACAGCTTCTGTTATCAACAGATAATGATTTAATTATTATTTTTTTATTCATTTCTGTTTCTGTAAATAGTACAATATAGTAATAGTAATAGTATGTATAGTAATCCGTACATAGGGATTACTATACACGCACGAGCGTTTTGACTTATATACAACATCGCACCACGTGAAGGTATGTATAATAAGATAAGTATCCTCTCTGCTGCGACAGCGCGAAAACGTAGGTTTTTTTGACAAAACATGTAAGTATCTTATAAATTTTGTCCATGAATCTAAGTAGGTGTACGGTATGTGTGAAGTCATGAATGAATTTTATCTGCATTTCATTTTAAAAGATATCTATATAGATAATATTCGATGTCATGTGATCTGTCGAAAATCTTTCGGTATTAGGAAACAAAACGAAAATATCTAACTTGGAGATTTTATAAATCTCCAAGTTATAGATTTGCTCTGCATATAGACTGGTAGTTACCGGTATGCTTTATAATCATTGTGCTTGTATGAATCAAGTTTTGTGATATTTATTTTTGCTTTTGGTTTAAATTTTGCCTTTTTGCCTATAGTAGACATCAGAATCCTGATTCAAGGTGAATCATGGAAGAAAAATATCAATCATTGCAGACCTGCCAACCTTGAAACATGAAAATCCGGGACAAATTTTATTACCGTAACTACCCGCGTACAGGACGATACCATGTATAGGACGCAGTGAATATTTGACCCAAAAGCGATGGAAAGACTGTGTGCCTGCGTATAGGACGCATCCTAATTTTAATCCTTAATTTCCATTATTTTTTATAGAAACGGTGTCATTAAGTTAAGTCATCTCCATTCAATTGCTACGATCGCAGTGTGTGCTGATTCATGACTCCCTCATCCTGTCAGTCAAAAATATTGATATATTGATAAATATTGACAAATATTGCAAGTATGAAATGTTTATAGGAAATTTTTGATTTTTGATAAATGCATTATTTTTTTATAATAAAGGTGTCAATGGATAAGACGCACCTGGGATTCTAGGTCAACTTCTGAAGAAAAAAGTGCGTCCTATATGCGGGGTATTACGGTATTACCAAAATGGTCGAGTAGCAACCCCATTTCATCAGCTTTTCAACTCCATTTATGATTTGGAATCAAAAGTAGAAAAATATCATTTATAAACAGGCATAGGATTGAACCAATTATAAAAAGCCGGATTTTTAAAGAGTAGCTGAATCAGCGGCGCATAGCGAGCGTTTAGCGAGCCTATAATTGCCGCGAAGCGGCAAAAAATTTTGAGGTTATAATTCCCCAGAAAGCCTAGAAATCGTCTAATTAAAAGGCTTAATATTTAACACAGGTCTTTACTTTTTAACTATTTATATGACTTAATATAATAATTAAAATACATGGGTATTAAAAACATGGGTATTTACACAATTTAGAATATGTTCAATGTACAAAAATCGAATCAAGTAAGAACCTACATGTACATAGATGAGCAGTAGAAATTCATAGTAGGTACGTAGGTACAAATGTATATGAAAAAGTGGGTCTAGTTAGAAATCTTAGCACGCTTAGCAAGGGAAGAAGTGTGTTTCTTCAAGGCACGCTTCAGTAGCCTATTTTAGAAGACATTTTCTTTGACGCAGCTTTTGACACTACATCTGATGAATGCAAGTTCAGAGTAGACTTCTTTTCATCCAGAATGCGACGACGATGTTCTTGTTCTTTTCGCCGATTTTGTGAAGCCAACCGAAAATTTCCACAGAGACTAGCATATTTTGCTTATCAAACGAAATTATCAAAATGATTTCAAAAAGCCGAAAAAGCCGGAATAACCGGAAAAATCCCATGCTTGTATAAATGATAAATACGTCTATTTCATAACAGCAAGGCAACATTGGACCATAAAAAATGTTAAACTAAAGGTCTACAAGACTTAGCGAATTTTGTCGATTATGATGGCAAATGATCGAATGAATAAACATTTCGATATAGAGCAACTCTTGAAATCCTAACAGTTAAATCTGTCGTTGGTTAAATTCAGATTCCTACCCATAGGTTCGAGAAACCAAACTCTAAGATCAAGGCTACGGACGCTTTTATCTAGGATGCCGTGCAATGAATTGAAAAACCTTTTTAAACTCGATAGAAGGAAATACATCCGGGCTGCAAAATGATTAATAAAAGACATCAGCGTGAAAAGACAATGCCACTAAGAAATCCGCAAACTTCATCATCATGCATGTTTCCTTATCTTAGGATTGCGCGCGCAGCGCAAATTTTTGAAATATGCGTTCTTAAACGATCTAGAATTCATCTTAGGTTAATAAATTCAAAATCCGGGACAGCATTTTAACTTTTCCGGGACATCCGGGACAGCTCCAAAATCCGGGACTGTCCCGGAAAATCCGGGACAGTTGGCAGGTCTGTCAATCTATTTGAGGATTCGGATGTTTATGTCAAATTTCCTAAAATTCTAAATATTTTGAATACAGAAAGCTCCATCGGAAACAATTGGAATAAGAAACTGTTTCTTCAAGTTATCTTTCAAATTCTTTCAATTCGACAGTCTCTAAAGAAATAGTTCAAGGTATTGATGGCTCTAAAGAAATAAGAAATTAAGATTCTAATTTAAGAATTTAAAAGAGGGAAAAGAATCAACAAAGCTATCAATAAACACAGTCGACTAGATAACAGGTACGGTATATACAATTTTCAGGCACTTATTTTACGGTAAATTCTATAATCTCAAACGAGACATTGATCAGGATTCAAGCTCATCATTGAAAAATGATAAATAGTAGATTGATGATAAATACGTATCACAACATTTTCCCTCTAAGTTTCCACGTGGACTTGTCTATTTGCCCCCACCCTCCTTCACATGGATAGACAGTGGACAAGTATTACAAAGCCCCCCCCCTCCTCTCGGCTGTCCAAGTGGATTATGGACGATCACATGCAGCTATTCAATTGACATTAGAAGCCTGATCTTATTTAGTAAAACACAATATGCCGTAGCGGTAGATTATTCTGTGCAAATAAGGTACTGAGGATTATCACCTAAATACACTGTTTGGCTCTAGTGACTATCAAAGCCATCTAAACACCAAATATAGTCTTTAGAAAACTGTATATGCTAATAGTGCCAATAAATTTTAATCTGCATAGCAAATGTTGCATGGAGCATCATCATCAGCAAATTTCCTATGAAAAAAGCTGCCTTTGAAATCAAGAAAATAATATGTCATGTAGTCATGTTTTCACCCCATCTTCAACGAAAGATTTCGATGCTAATGCAGAAGGAGATTCATTTGAGCGCGCGAGCATCTGGAATAGACAGACCAACAATGCAGCACAATCCCAATCCTTTTTCAATTTTCTCGTTTTCGCTTGCATTGGGATAAGCGTGTCCGGGTGTGCGGTCGACGTTATGCAGCTACATCGACACTATCTTTCGCATGTATTCTTACCATTCATGAAGTAGCATGCCATCTTGCGTTTTTCTCCAGCAGGAAAAATTCACCTTCACCAAGCATGATTCAAGAACATCAACCTGAATTTAACCCTGATCTTCATACGGTACTGGTCTGTCGCCGACTGAGCATGCGTGGGGCAAGCTTGGCAGATATATAGGCCGACGTAAATGTCAACCTCGTAATGCTCATGATTTCACTGTTATCTTTCAAGGGGAATGGGCCAATATCAGTCAATGCTTACAGTTGTACACCATGAGATGAATTGGTTGTTGTGAATGATTATTAACTCACAGTGCAAAACAGACATTGATTAATGCACTTCCTTACTTGAAAATTGGTTACCTGTTTCTGCGAGCACTGCTTCACGTCCATATTGTTCACCATGTTAGGAACTTTCCAAGAATCTCTACTTCTTTAAATTATTTAAAGTACACGACTATGATTGCCTAAACTCAAAATTTTCCGTCTCCAAACTGTAACGTCACATTTAACAAAGTTAAGCCCAAAATTGCTTACTAAGTACATTGGAAGCTTCATGCCTTACCGGATAAAGATATATAACCAGGATGATCAAAAATGCTGCCGACACTCCAGCAAATATCAAGTAATCAAGCATAATAACTTTTAACACATGAACACGTGGTAAAATTGTAATCACGTTCTTTCACTGAAAAAAGTCTTCCAAATATTTTGCGAAGAATCTAAACAAATAACTTCTTTCCATAGAAGTCCGAGATGGAAAGGACAACATGTCGCTCAGGAATCGATCAAAGTCAACGTTGCGAGATCTTGAATTGAGATTGCTTAAGCTAGATACAATCATGGAGTAGGAAGCTAACAGAGGCTCACGAAGGTTGGCGAATGTAGAACCCGGAGGATTGCCAAAACAGGCACTGGTGACTTGCAAATGAGTCAGCATGTGGTTTGCTAAAGCACCACATGGCAAAGTATTCGATCGCTTGATAGATCTTCATGCAAATTATCAAAAAGACATTATGGCAGCTGCATTATTAATTGGAGCTATAACTAGCAAATTGTTCTATTTTTTTTGATAGAGCCTGGCTATTTCAAGTCAAATGATAAATAAATCACATCACATAGCAAGTGTGTAGACATTGAATTTGATTATTAGGAATAGGAAGGACACAGCTGATTCTTCTGGCGATTATTTAAGGCCTTCGTCAGGCTTCCTGAATTATTGTTTGTCCGAAAATTTATTAGGGGAATTCAAAATTTCGATTAAGCTCACCATTGATCAGCTGATCCACTGTAAAAAACATGAGTTTCATCGTTCAGTATTGCCAGCTTAAAAACACTCCTTCGAGAGCACTACAAAATGAATATTTTCATTTCAGAATCATTCAATGAAAGCCATGTCATCTTATAGTGCATTATTTGCGTGATGTAGACCATCTGGAATTTAAATTGTGAATTGAAAGGTCGATTGAGTCAGGTATGATTCGGAATAAAGAGACTCATTCTGCATGTTTAAGAACTTCACTTATCCTGCTTTTTTTAAAAGAAGGATGTTCATCTCTAAGATAGTTAAGCTTTACAATAGTTCATGACGGCAATCAAAATACACACTACATGCATCACTTCTGCGTCCGTGTCGAACTCAAGATTTGGAATATGATTTCCTATCATCTCCTGTTGTATGCGTAAGTTTTCTAGGTTTTCAATTTCGACTTGACGGAGTTGCTTGACGAACACATGGAACAAACAATACTACTGACCCACTGAATCAATTGTGTCACTTTCTCTAAAAACCTTGAAAATTAAAATCTTTCATTCAATGAAAATTAATTTTTTTTCAATCTACTATTTTCATCTTTTGTAACATGTGGAAAGGTGTAGGTGAAACACTTGAATTTGATGTAATGCATGGCTTCAGACTATCAAGTTTGTGGTTGAGTATTCCATAGAATTGAGTAGGCCTATATATTTTACAATTTTTATTGTGCGGATCAGTCAGTGGCGCAGGGGGTATTGAAGCACTGTAGGATATCCTTTCAAGGGGCTCAATAAGTCAGAGCAGACCTTTTATTATTAAATGTGGATGAAATACGGAAGGAATTGAAGGAAACTTGGCATCGCATAGGCTTCATCAATTTTATTTCATGACATCGTACACAGCGACACTTTCAGATGTCTCTCCGTTTTCATGTCTTGATGTCAAAATAATCCATGCTGCTATGAGTCATCAATTCCAACAATTCAGCAATTTCAATGCCATTACATACTGTAATACAATTAGATGATTTCATTTCTGAATCGAATTGAAGACCTTGCTGACCTTCATGTTAAAACAAAGGATAATATTCATGTTACAACAGAGGATAATAATGCACTGAACTGCCTACTTGCTGACTCACTATATGCACATAATATATATGGCATGGTACGGCGGGCCTGAAATGTATTTAAAGACTTAATTCTCATACATCATCTCAACAAAGGCCTGAAGTATCCCTTCGATCCGACCAGTTCTGATCATCCATTTTGCATAATACACACACACACACACACGATTAACAGATCAGATGTGCAGCAAAAGACAACTTAAAACTTAGTTGCATGCGCAATGCTCGATGCCACCCTTTGTTGCATTTCTGCAATGGTTTTATTCTACGCAATTCAATGGTGAACTAATGTTTGAAGTGAATTGATGTCCGAGTCGAGGGTGTTTCAGCAAGAAAAAGGCAGAATTTTTTGTTAAGGCTGCCTACAAAATACTGATTAGGCATATACTCATAAGCCTTCAATTCTGTATCAATCCCTCACTCGCCCTGCACATAATGGATGCATCGCCTGCCGTCCGTTGACCTTTATCTCATCACTAGGGCAACCCAAAGTTGCATTAAAAATCTTCAAAAGTTGCACTTAAAATTCAAAAAGTTGCAAAAAGTTGCAATAAAAGCCCCCGAATAGCTTGAAATAAATGCTATGGGTCAAATATCAACGGATAATGGCAATCATGGCTAAAAAGTTAATATGTACGTGTATGCCCGTTTGAATGTGTTCTATTTAAATTAAAACTAAGTAACTAGCGTTCATTTAACAATATATTTTCACGTCATACAAAACAAAATTCACACCAACTAAAAAAATAAGTTCACAATACAAACGTCGATTAATCACTGCTGTTGTAGTACAAGACAAGGTAAGCCTCAATATTTTCAGGATGAAAATATCGATCGTCAGCAAGAAGTTTTTTCAATAAAGAGAAACTTCTTTCCACTGATTTGGAAGTGGGCTGACAACGCTGAAGCAATTACACATACAAAGAAGGAGAAGTAGTTGACGTAAATGCTATTTATAGAAAAGCGTCACCACACAATTCTTAGAATTGAAAACATGACGAAATCCATCTAGATTGGGTTTAACCGGTAGCTGAGTTGATCCAAGAGTGAGGAAATTAAAAAAAACTTATCTTTATTACAAATGACAGTGAAAGTTGCAAAATTTTGCATTTTACCTTAAAATATGCAAAAAAGTTGCAAAAAGTTGCACTGCAACTTTGGGTTGCCCTACTCATCACGTAACGTTTTGATCGTCTCGCTTGCTACTGTGGCAGCATTCTGTTCAGTACTGTGCTTAGTAATGCATCAATCCAACGATTTCCTGTGGCCATTCGCCTGCAACGCTCCTTTCTGTTTTGTATTTACTCTCACCGAATTGAATTTGCAGTGAGTCAAGAAATAAAGTTCGTCATTTTTTATTCGCAATCTGATGTAGCTTATCTCCAACATCGTCTAAAACACGTTTCAAAATATATAAGCCTTCACCAGGGCGTACTCGAAAATACCAAGTGTCATTCAATTAATACAAAACATTGAGGTTGCTCCCATTGCAAAGAGGATGTTTGTACAGGTCCCCATCAATTTTAAATGAAACATTGTTTAGCATGATTCCATTATTGATTTGTTGGTTAGCCTATGTTATTCGTTGTCTTGTATGAATGCTGCGTAAAGGTCAAATATCACCGATTTACCTTGTCGATCAATTTCTAAGATGCTTTTGCTTTGACTTATAGTAACTCAAATTATGGATAGTTCTCTCTCGCACTCTTGCACAACTGAATGAGAGCTTACTTTTGACTTTGTAACTTTATATGAATTCGTATAATAGAGCATTCGTTATATCAGATGACCTACATTACAATACTAGTTAGCGGTGGGCATCAATGTTCAAGTGAACACTATATGATAAGAATCTAAGCTGATATATCACGGAAATCAGGGTACATGTATGTTCATCAATGCCTTTAGTTTGAACAATTAAAAGCAAATGAAAATACACAAAATTTCATTTGTAGTCTGATGGACGGAATAGGTGGATTAAATCGCCGGGTTGAAGATGGTTAACTTGATAGCACGAACAGGTGCATTCTGCCGATGCGTAGGATTGTGAAGTCATTGTTCAGTCAAAAACGTCATCAACTCTAAATCAGTCACTGTACCGACCAAAAACCTCCTTTACACTGTGGTTGATGTATTCGAACCATCGGTTTTGAGAGAGCCAGTAATGCTGCCTTATGTACATACACTTATTTTGGATATTCTGCTATTTCCCTGTTTACATCGTGCATCAGGTCTGTCGATTCTTACAAAATTTAAAACAAGGGAATGGACATTTCTCAAACAAAGTATTTGCATAGACAGCAAATGAATGTAATTCATTACTAAATTTGAATGATATTGCTAGGTAGCATTTAGACTAGTCAGCACTAAATCTAAGCTATTGAACACGGTGTGTAAGTTTCATGTGTAAAATTTAGAATAAGCAACTTAGTTGTGACTATGATGCCATTGAAATATTAACGTAATTAAGAGTTATGCTGATGCTATTTTGTTGTGTTGCTTCTCTTGTGTCGGTGGATTTGTGTCGGAGTTGAAAACTCCACTCCGGTGCTATGGGAGTTCGGATACAATCACTGACCGTAGAGGAGCTACGCAGCGTCAGAATTGTGAAACTAGCAATCAGCAATTTTTTGAACATCTCTGTTCCTAGATAATGCTAACGAAATTGCAATCTCATGGCATGATCATATTGTATTATTGTAACTTGATTGCTGGGCTCGGCCAAGCGAAAATGAACAGCAACATCAAAAAACAAAGTTCCGATTTAAGATTTCTAACGTGTGTTTTCTTACAGCTAATATTCTGAAGTTTTTGCAACAGATCGAGTTTTTGTCATAACATCTATATTTAGCCAGAAAATTGAAATTCAAGTTAGATGATTTTTTTAATTTCAACGCAATATATTTTCAGCGTTTTTTGGATTTTTTTTCTGTCTCGTATCTCTATTAAATGTTTGATTGGACTTAAATGATTCACTTCATGAGCGACTGTTAGGTAATGTTAAGCGATGTTACCATTATTCATTTGATTTAGAAATCATTGATAAGTATTTCATGGCTGAGACAGAAAGGTGACATTTGAGTTTGCCATTGTGATTCCGTTACCAAAAAACATCATTATATTTTTCTTATTCTCAAGGCTCTTGTAGAAAGATGCTGATATCATGTCAAAGCAAGCATATTTATCAAAGTCAACTGCTGGTATAATGGAGATTTTGTAATTAATATATTTTCTCATTGAAAATGACAGTGCTTTTGTGTGATTCCGTTACCGGTAACGGAATCACATCATCCGTTTATCGATAAATGTTATATAAGTTGCAATAATTATGCCCCGCAGATGGTCAATAATACCAAATATCAAGAAAAACAAATGTTTTAGTTAAAAAACAATCATTTTTGACATGTATGAGCCCGTGATTTGAAAGGATTAATTACAAAAGCAGAGATTTCATGCTAGGCCTATAAGCACTCTAGTTATGATGAAAACTGTCCGATCATTTCATAGCACACTTTTGCATCATCGCACGTTGCTGATCACTGAACTTGAACGAATATCGAAGCCTTGCGGTTCCCAATGTGCTGATTTGTGGTTCGGGACACACAAAAAGCGCGTTTTTAATATCCTCGCTGCTAGAGTCGGCATCATCAGGATCTCGGTAAATCCCGAAGCTTCCTGTGCTTTGCAGTTACCTGATTTTCATTTTGTTCGTGGTGGTGCTGCACACTGCGGCAACATAGAGAATGGAACGATCTCTTTCTGTTGGTATGGGAATTGTGACATAACTTCCTGGCTTCACAGATGCCGGCTGGTCTTCGGAGATTCCGGTGACAGATGAAACCTGTTGAACTAGCACATGCAGTTCTGGAGATGGCTGCATTGAGTCATTTGATAAGGTAACGATACCTGGATCGACAGTCCGCACACAATGAACACGATGCGTGCCTGGAATGGCGATTGCACTAACCCCCCCCCCCCCCGGATTGCATCAAGTTCTGTTCTTCGCCTCTCAATCTCCATATTTGGCACATAAAGAATCTTGATAGTGGTCAAGTGTTTGGCACATGCAGCGTAGTCAGCAGCTGACTTAACAAGGTATCTCCTGACCTTGTGACAGCTCCCTTTTGACAGTGCCGCCAACCCCGTCGACAGCTCCCTTTCCATGCGACGTAGCGAAGAAATGCCAGTTGACAACCAAGCCCTTCGTCTGCTTCATACATGAGATAAGGGTAAGCATAAATTTCTGCTTGTAATGCTGTGCCGCTCCATCAGAGAAAATGTCAATGTGAGTCAGATTAGTAGTCATCTCAGTCTTGATCTGGTCGATGATTGAACTTAAAGCATTACTGCAGCAGTATATTTATCGTGAGATAACCGATCTGAGACAACAGCAAAAGACGTGGTCCCTTCTTTAGTCCATACAACGGCCGAGAACACAGCGAGCTGCTTGTGTACCCAATGACCACTCTGGATCTCATCTTGCTCAATTATGGATGCATTTTCATTGAAATCTACCTGCAACACGGCATGGTGCTGATGAGGGGTAGTGTGCATTCGCTGAAACGCTGACGACTGCTGTTTCTTAATGAAGCAATGGATCTTGAAAGCAGGAAGCTTCTCAGCCAGGGAAGACATGGCATCCCATACGGTACCACACAGTTCAGTCTCTTCTGGTTGTCCTTCGGCATTCCGCACCCATTGAAGCCACTTGATCTGCTCCCCGGCCACGGCATCATCAACTGATGTCAACAAGCAATCGACTGAAACTTTCTCTTTACGGTTTTCACAATGTCCGAACATGCAATCTTCCCTATTGGGATCACACGCGATAGCTTGCAGAAGTTCAATGTTAGTAGTTGGAGCACTCGAGACGGACTTCATGCCCTGTAGAAGGAAATCGACGTTGGCGTGATAAATGCAGACACAAACATTATGTGGCATCTTATCTTTGTAAAGAACCACATCTGGACGTAAGGTCTTGAATGTAGAAAGTTTCACTGAGTCGTTAGGATACTCTTCTCGATACAATGCAAATACCTCGCGGATTGTCATCAACAAGTACCGACGTTGTTCCTTCACTTTGATGCCGTCACGGATCACTATGATTGAATCTTTTCTCCCCGGTGCCATCCAGGAAATGTCGTTGCGAAGGTAGAATTTTTGTACTCTTGCCTCAACTTCCCGTGATAACTTGTTGTGCGGAGTCGTTGGAGTCTTGATATCACGAGACGGGATTTCTTCCGTATCACAATGTCCGCATAATCTTCTTCAACTTCCGAGGAGACCGAGGCAAGGCTGCCCTAGCCCGATTCACAGCGCGAGCGAGACTAGATTTCGCCTGATACGGTTCTTTGTCACCTTCTGATCTAGCCTTCTTTGTGGCACGCCATCTTCGCATATTTTCTCTGTGCTTCTTCTTAGAAAGATCAGGATTGGCAGCTCTAGCTCTCTTCTTTCGCTCACAGTCTTTCCGCTTCCATATTTCTGGTCCCATCTTCGCTTTCTTCCTTTCCCGGTAGCGACGTTGCTTCTCAGCTGCGGCAAGTGGCATCTTCCCGGTAGCACTAATTCATTCAGTCACCAGCAAAAATGCATTGAAGACTGAAGGATTCCAGGAATCCTTGAGGCTGGGAATCCCAGGTAATCTATCTATAGATATGAAGTATTTTGGAATTTTTCAGTGAACCGATAAGAGCCAATTGTTATTCGATAAGGTTGAAATCAAACCAGAATTGAGGATGTGACTACGTGAGTTTTCCAGGAATCCTTGACACAGCGGGGAGTCCCAGAATACCCTGGTATTTATAGATATGAAGTATCTTGTCAGCGAGCACAGTCACCACTGTGACTCGATATGTTAGAACAATCCCAAAAGCACGCCATCCTAACCACGAACCTATCCTACCTCCTTACATAGAACGCAGATACGCGTGCATTCGTTACATGCAATGCTTTCAAAACATTGAAAGTAAACCATGAAAATACTTAATACTTGTAGAGATATGATAAACAAGTCGCAAATGTTTCACGTCTTAACCTAATTTTCTTCAACATTTGTGATTCCGTTACCTTGTGATTCCGTTACCACGTTTGGTCAAATATTTGGTCAATTTTATAATGGAAGTATTGTATCAAATATCCCAATACTTGAAATAAAGTTAGGCCAAGCAACCTAAAATAGCATAAAATAATCGAAACCAATATCTTTGCAGAGGAACAGCATGTTTAGATCCATTCACTGAACCTATGAAAAAGTCATGTCCAAATCACGTGATTCCGTTACTATTGACTTTCGCGCCTGTAAAACATACCGGTATATCAATATATTTTTCAAAGTTGATACTATGCCTGCTTGGAGGACCGATCATGCCCATAAACATCGCGCATTTCGTTAGTTTATCAGATGTTTCTTTACTGAGTACCAGTCTCATGAAAATGTGTAAATGCTCAAATGTGATTCCGTTACCGTTTGGCCGAGCCCTGCTTTATTAATAGACGTCCTGGAGAAATATGAATTTAGAATATTTCCCTACTTGGCATTTTCATATCTGACAATTTATTAAGTATGCTGTCCTAGTTAATTAACCCTACATCATTTCATGCAGCAGCTTTTACAAACCCGAAATTTGAGTCAAAATATGAATAATATTCGGATTTTTGTGTGAGGATTAAAATGTACCATTGTGAATTTCCCTGGTTGACTTAATTTCATTCTATTTCTAAGCTAAACATGCCTTAAGACTCCTTGGTTCTATCCCGGAATTTCTTCAGATTCCTATTGCAGGGTGCCCGCGGGTCTGGAAAGTCTGGAAAATAGGGTGGTCTGGAAAAATTCTGGAATTTCTGGGATGTCTGGAAAAATATTGGATAAATAAGTCTGGAAGTATTGAAGCTTCACTCACATTATTCCAATCGCATTCTGTGAGTTTATTGCTGCAAACTACGCACTTGGTTACCTAGCGCTTCTCATTTACCCTTCAAATGTTTTTTGCTAGTACTTGAAGATACTTGAGTGACCATTGAGAAAAGACAAGCACTAGGAAGGCAATGTACCAGTTTATCTCAATTAATGCACAGATGGCGATTGGAACTACATGACCGAAACTTTAATGCATTGAGAAAATTGAAAGAACCATATGTGCTAAAACATGATGATGTAGACAAAATCTTAATTGGGAAAACATTTTAGTGAACAGTCATACATTTAATGAAGACGACATAATGAGAGAGAAAATATACGCATCTTGATTAAGGAAACCATTTGGTCAATGACGTAAGAAGTGCTATAAATCTTGCTGAAAAAGAGATGAAGTTAGATGAGCGACTATAACGTCTATTCCTTTTCATTATTTCCCGATGTAAATTTTCCCTCAAAGACCATGAAAAGGGTAGTGTGTGAACTGCTAGTTACGATTTTAAATTGCATAATTTCAAGTTGTCTATGTTTACTTTTCATATTACCAAGGCAAGACGACATTGATTGTACCTTAGTTTTGTTTTCAGATAGTTTTAAGTAGTGTCAATTACTAAGTATTTAGGCTCTGTTAGGGTATGTAGTTGGTTATTAATGAAATTGACTTACCAAAATAGCGCTAAAAGCTGTGATATTCCAAAACAATTTTCGCAATTTAATGATACAAAATTGCAGTTGAAAACAGTTGAGCAAGAATAATCGATTATGGCTGCAAGTATCAGACTATATGCATTCTTTAAATACAGCTTGAGAGTGACGTACACTATAAAAATGCTGGTATATATGCATGTCGTTTGTGTAGCACCGTAATTGAAAATAGGGTAATATTCTATTTGAATAAAATCATCTTAAAAGAAAGTTCTATGTTGCTGACTATATGAAAATGTGGAAAAATGTGCTCAAGATTGAAAGCGTTTAAATGCCAGCCACTATGTGGTACCCATTGAGTTTCATTCTTCATAATTGCAAAAAAACTTTTATGACAAATTCAAATTACGGAAACTATTTTTTTCGTATTTTGAAGTACAATATTCCGTTTTCATTATTGTATCAACCGGTGAAGCGTAAAATCAAGGCACAAATTATCATTTCTTCCATGAATACATGGATATTCGAAACTTGAATGCAAAAGATCATTCCAAGATCCAAGTGCACCAGTACATTCGAATAATGCCATTTATTCAGCTCACTCAGCTCTTCACTCATCCAATTTGGTCCGTTCACTCAGTTTACCTGTTCACTTTAATTTTACGTTCTGCCGTTCAGTCCAACAGAAACACTCAAGTCACTCACTTGTTAGTAGTAAGCCCGTGGCAAAATCAAGGACAAAATGAGGAGCAATGAGTCATCATGCTGACTTAGCCCCCCCCCTCTGGAAGGAAGGAAGGATTGCGCCAAGGATGTGCTGGGAGGAATGGGTCCGAGAGGAGGAAACTGGTCCCTAACCCCCCCTCTGGAAGGAAGGAAGGAGTTTTCCACCAAGGGGTAGGAAGGGAGAAGGGTAGGAATGTGGGAAGGATAGAGTGAGAAAAGGTGGGTGTTGGTGGTTTTGGGATGAGAAAAGTCGGAAATCGTCATGAAGGAGGGTTCGGATGTGAAATTGGAGGTCATATTTGGAATCTACGTGAAATTTTGGGTTAGGAAGGAAGGCAGGAGGAGTTTTCCTGAGAGGCAAGGGGTGGAACGTCAGAGTTGGAAAAGGGTGGGTGTTGGTGGTTTTGGGATGAGAAAAGTCGTTTTTCGGCATGAAGGAGGTCTCGGATGGGAAAACGGAGGCCAGATTCGGAATCTACGTGAAATTTTGGGTTAGGAAGGATGTTTCCAGCGAAATCGGAGAGAAACAATTTCGAGGGCGTCCCCCCCCCTCTGGACAAGACTTCCAACTTTGGTGTTAGAGATCGTAGAAAGTCGTGTGATAGCTCATTTGAAAGCTAAGAGTGAGAAAATGCAGTGGAAAGCTCAGTTTGGTCCTTTTTTCCTGGGTTGAGAGAGAAAAATGGCAGGAAAACGTCAGAGTGAGAAAAGGCAGGTTTTGGATGTTTTGGGATGAGAAAGTCGTTTTTCGACATGAAGGAGGCCTCGGATGGGAAAACGGAGTGCAAATTCGGACGTTTTGGCCAATTTTGGATCTAGGGACTTCTTTCCAGCTCAATCGGAGAGAAAAAGTTCTGACCCCCCTCTCTCTGGAACGAGACTTCCAACTTTGGTTCTAGAGATCGTAGAAAGTCGTGTGATAGGTCATTTGAAAGCTAAGAGTGAGAAAAATGCAGTGGAAAGCTCAGTTTGGTCCCTTTTTCCTGGGTTGAGAGAGAAAAATGGCAGGAAAACGTCAGAGTTGGAAAAGTCAAGTTTTGGATGATTTGAGATGAGAAAAGTCGTTTTTCCGACATGAAGGAGTGCTCGGATGGGAAAACGGAGTGCAAATTCGGACGTTTTGGCCAATTTTTGGTCTAGGGACTTCTTTCCAGCTCAGTCGGAGAGAAAAAGTTCTGAACCCCCCCCTCTGGAACGAGACTTCCAACTTTGGTTCTAGAGACCGTAGAAAGTCGTGTGATGGCTCATTTGAAAGCTATGAGTGAGACACATTCAGTGGAAGACACGGTTTGTCCCCATCTGCCTTCGTTTAGATGTGAGACGTCATTGAAAATTTTGGACATTGGCGACAAAACGACAGAGTCAGAATTTTTACGAAAACGGCTCTAGCGGGTGAACGACGCCTCGGACGGGAAAACGGAGACCAGATTTGGAATCAGCGTGCCATTCTGCATCTAGAGGGTGAGTTTCAAGGGAATCGAAGAGAAAAAGTTGAAAATTTTCTTCACACTGGGTCTCCACATGAGATTTTTTCCTGAAAATGTTAAATTGTGGCCACTTTTGGTGGTCAATAGCGGAGGATTGGAAGTGAATGAAGAGCTCGGGTTTCTTTTAGGGGCAAGACCGCACTTTGTTCTCTAGGATCCCATCTTTTCAGATCTGTGGAAGGTTTCGTTTCCAAATGAGAGCCTGTTAAAAATCGAGTTTTTGTGCATTTTCCAAGATTTAGATTGGGAGTTTTTCCAGCTCGGCTTCTGGTCATCGTAGAGAGTCGAGGGATGTTTTACATGAAAGGTGAGAGCGAGAAAACATGGCTATAAAAAATTGGAGTCAATCGGAGCACTAGAACCGGAGATAGACGTGTTTAAAGTTTTTGGATGATGGATCTTACGTCATCAGCTGATCGCCACAAACTATATAAGTGGAAACTCTGCTTGTGGAAATCAGTTCTCCTCCCGACTGGGTTGGGGTCGGTGAACTCCGGGTGCAGGCGACACGAATCGCTGTTAGTGAAAGAAATGAACGTCACGAAAACCTGTTAGTGAGTTGTCCATTAGCGTAACAGGAATATGAGCGACACAGAAGTCTGTTAGAGACAGTCTATTACCCTAACAGAATACCAACGACACAAACGCGTGTTAGGGAAAAATAATGCTCTCTGTTGATAATTTTTCTACCAGTGGTAGGAGGCACCTTTAGTGACACTGTTAGTCAATTTGCACACTATATGACATATTCGACTGCATTAGGATCCGTATATTACCATTGATTAAAATAACAGGCATATGACTTTTTCCATTCATGAATCTATGCAGGATAGGTTGAATAGACCTTCAAACAAATTTGTTACAAATTGCCATTTGGCTTGCGATTTCGATCGCAAGATATTCGATACATAATCATGCTAATGAAGTGATAAACAATTTTAGACCTACAGTACTTGGTGATTCGGCTTATCCACAATTTGAGTGGCTCATGACTCCATTCGATAATTCAACATCTACAGCCCAACGACGTTACAACGCTGCTCATAAAAAAGGCAGATCAATTGTCGAGAGATGCAAGGGATTATGGAAATCGCGTTTTCGTTGTCTTACTCAAAAGTTGAACCTTTCACCAAAGAAAAATTGGAACATAAATTGCATGTGCTTGCTTGCATAATTTGGCAATCGAGAAAAATATAAATTTTCGACCACCATCTACAACTGAAGAAGAGATCGTGACCACAAGAAATGACCATGAATCCACAAGAAGTGGACATCGAGCACGTGAAGACTTAGTCAATCGAGTTTTTGCATGATTTTGTTTGTTTATCACTCTAAGTCATAGAAATTTGCACATAATGCAGACTAGACTATGTAGGCCTATTAAAACATTTTTAAAATAATAGATTTTTCTTTAACTCTTCAGTTTTTTTCTTTAACCATATGTAATCAATACACATAAAGTACATAGAGCACATAAAGATTTTCTAAAATAATGGAGAAAGAAAATGTGTTTTTCCAAATGGTATACTTTGAAAAATTGAACATGTGCTACTATATGTTTTAAAACACAAAATCATCCCTGGTAAATGGATGGTCGATAATATGGGTGTCGGTAAAAATGATTGTTGTCAATCAACATTTGTTGGGTTTGACGCGGATGCTCGTTTTGACACTTTTGCTGGTTTTGATACGGATAACCTCGCGCCAACAAGTCCTTATAATATGAGCTCTTTGGTTTGTAGTATTCTATGTGCACTTCGCTCTCTCTTTCCGCTAATTCCAGCTTCTTTTTCTCAATATCTATCACGGCGGCGTAATAATCTTCACTTTGAATCTTCCTTTTAGTAGATATCCAGCGTTTGCGAGTTTGCGTCCGGGACCGCTCGAAGTTTTCTTCTTCGGAATCGGAATCCATTTCGTCACTATCGTCTTCCACTGTCTGACCACTTTGCGGTGCACCCGGTATACCTAAAATTGAAAAAAGGCTTTATCAATATAAGGACTAGATAGGAAATAAACGACATTTTGCATCACACACAGTGGAGACATTGTATTATTGGATAGGTGTAGGCCTACACTACATTCCGAAAAATACTGATAAAAAGATTCATCCAAAGTCATGCTTAAACAATTGTTGCAAATTTATCAAGGACCGCATGATAAGAATCAGCGGTTGGTCACTCCTTTGTATTTACCTTCCGAAAATTACATAGATGTGTACAAATAATAAAAACGCCTTTTGTTTTTATTTATTGTACACATCTATATAAGTAACACAAGGTTAATACAAAGGAGTCACCAAAACGCTGTTTTTTATCCTGCTAATATTAATTAACTATGCCTCCTATTCACCACATTCAATACCATCATCAAGGACATTATAAATATCCTTGGTAATTAAATCATATTTCATTTTTTACAGTTCAAAATTAACCATATCACATATAACGCTTCAGCAATATGACAAATATTGAATTACCAAAGAAATAAAGGCAGCATAATGGGTTTAGGAAATAATCAATGCAGTTTTGAAACGAATCAATGAAGTTGAGGAATTAATAGATGGGAAAAGGTACTATCCAAATATACCATAGCACTGAAGCAAATATGACAAATATCTGATAACTTGATAGATTTATATGTGGAAGCGTTGATACCTTGATAAGCGTGGATACGTTGATGCCTAAATCTAAATCTATCATCTTTTCTTGATCATCGCAATTATAGAAACTGACTCGCTCAAAAGTGAATAAATTGATTGTGCAGCTAATATTTTGCTGAATACATAACAGACTAAAATGATAATGGAAATGTATATAGGCCCTATTGCTTTTATGGTTACTTATTTTTAGAATTTTAGAATACATTTTTGAATAAAGATAAAACTTTTAAATGTGTAGACTTTTTCAATCGTTTTGAATTTCTGCAGAATAGATAAGAATTACTAGTACTTACCCATAACGCTTTCGGGCGGGATAATTCGATGAATCTTTAATTCTTGGTCGGTAAGCACAGATTCTATAGTCTGATCACTATTTGCAGATAATCCACCACCTGTTTTATTCCTCTCCTTTCTCTGCTCGTCAAAGAAATCAGCCGCTTTTCGTTTCAACCCGGATTTCTTGGTCTGCCATTTCTCTTTTATCGAATCCAGACTCCGTTCTTGACCATCGACAGCATTAATTCGATTAATTATTTCGGTATAAGTGTCTTTCTTTTTCACTTGTGTAACTTCGTTGCAATGCTTGGCAGTTAATAAGTCGTTATTTTCGGTAAAAAGTTCCACCAACAGTTTTATTTCCTCTATTGTGTAGTCTTTCTTCCGCTGTCTCTTCGCCATCATCTCATAATAGTATGTGAAATTATACATCTGAAAGAGGGAAGGTCTCGCATTGAAGAACAATCGAGGCCTTTGATTGGCTTTCTATTTTGTTGTTAAGATGGCGTTCGAACTATTTTTAGACGCTAGCAATTTCGTGGGAAATCAATCATAGATATCTCAGCCTTACTTCAGTTGCTCTCACTAATAGAATTTCTCGTTAACAGAGGTTTCGTGTCGCTCACCTCATGAAGTCTATTAGCGTGCAATCCTGATAGCACTAATAGAGTTTTCCCTAACAGCGATTCGTGTGGCCTGCCTCGGAGCTCTGATGATAGCATTGGAAATCTCAAAAACCGGGTTTCTGTGAGAAACCGACTTAGAAAATTTCATTGCTGATATCAGCTAAGGCGTCAGACTTAAGGTTCGCCAGGAGATGGCCTTCGTCTCCAGGCCATAAAAGACTCCAAAACTTTAAAGGATTGTAACTATGCTTCTACAAGTCCGTTTGACTTGATTCAAAAAAGAGTCGATCGCTATTGATCAGACCTATATGACAGACTGCTTATAAAATTTCATAAGTAGTGCTAAAAAGTTGAAAAATTTAAATTCACTAGTTTTGGAGGTTTTCTGGGGTTTTCGACCCTGCTGAAGTCAACTAAAGGATTTGTAATGATGTCTGAGCCACATATGAACCAAGCGGCTTTTCACTGAAAGCGAGCAAAACACGGAGAGTCTTGTTGTAATATTCCACTGACAGGGTGTTCCTTCGGGACGGCGGATGATGCCGTAGTGATAAGTGTGGCAAGGGAGTGTGTCATATTTTAGACCGAAACCTCTGGGGCAACTCATGTTGGGCATTTGACACAGTTCTCAACGTAGCACTTTGAACGCCAATCGGTTGAGTCTTAGCTATCTTGTCATGGGCGGCATCTAAACATCTCCATTGCAAAACGCTTGTGAATCATGGCTTGCTATCCCTCTATACGGCTTGCTATCAAGCTGATCAAAGCAACGACTTGGGTCGTTTCCTCTTGTAAATAACTCCACCGGTTTTTATGTCAAAATCGGGGCCCGGATACCAACACAGTGACATGACGCACGCTTTGTCCGCCCGAGGTTGGATTTGTGGGTCGAGGCCTTGGAGCTGGGATAAGATCCCCTCTGAGTAATGCCTGTAAAGGATTCAAGAGCTTAACAACTAAACGCTTGCTGGCTTGCTATCAGGCCTTTGTGAAATCTCGTCTAGCCTCAGTAACTCAGGGTTGGCAACGTCTATCGTTTGCCATTGTAACTTGGTAAAAATGAGACGGTTACTGCAGGCATTGACGTCAAACCTTTTCGCGTCATAGGGTAACCCGTCCTTGTGTTGGGAGTTGGTAACTGAAAGCACGGAGACTGCCGATGATCATACATGGTAAAACCGCTGTTGTCATGTCAAATGCATGGCCAAATAAGGAAGGTCTGAATCATGGCTTTGTGCTCGCTGGGTATATAAACCGCCGACTCTCATTTAACTTCATTTCAATCATGCAGACGCCGAACACTCTAGTCAGCTCTCCTGACAAGCCTCGGTTGAAGCCGAGAAATTTATTTCAAGAGTTTCAAGGAGCTGAACAGCGAGAAAAGATTTTTAACAATCTTGCTCGTATGGGCTCATCTGATTGCGGCGATGATGATGATAGGACTCAGTGGGGCTATATACCACCCCAAGTAGTCAGTTAGTAGCAGTAGAGGTCGATGCTGCTACCATAGAGAGAATTAAAGATGCCTGATTACGATCCCGAGAACGTCCAATGAGCGCTCTTAAAGGCTACCTTCTAATGCAGCTAAAGAGGTCCCAAGCCCGCCACATATCTTCGGATATGGAATGCAGAGGGGAAGAATAAATGATGACATGGAATGAAGGGAAGCCAAACTTGCACCACATGCAGCCACAAACACATTTCTATCTTCAGTAGTGAACAAGCTCTTGTGAATGTAGTCAGAAAGTGTATCAAGTTGTACAAAAGTTTTTACTGCCACACAGGTTGATAAAGTGAAAAAAGGAATCTTCATCTAAATTAGAATCATTCTGATTGGCTGCTGAGGGACTCATTGTTAAATAACTATATTAGTGAAACGATTGCAGCACTTCTCATTCACGTTATACAAAGTAGCAGACGAACATGTCAAACTCTCAAGCATTGGAAATATGTAACCAAATATTTGAAGTCATTGACGAGTGGGATCAAGACAAGTGTGAACAAGAGGAGGAGTCCCGCAAGAAAGTCGTCATTGGAAAAGTTGTGTGGACTGATGGTGAATTCACGCCAAAAACGACGCGTGTTGGAAAAGTGCCCGACGCTCCAAAACGGCCAAGGTGCTATAAAGTGTACAGTGACTTACAGATTATTCCGCTTGACTTTTCCTCGCTGTAAAGTATATGTGATTCAATTATAAATAGACCTACATACTACATGTCTTTGTTTTGCAATGTTTTTATCTTGAAATGGAAATAAATGGAGGAATTTAGATATGGGGTTAGTTAGAACATTTATTATCGGTCTACTTTTCTATCAAAAGGGATCACACCATTAGAGAAGATAGAAAATGATTTTGTATACGTGTGGTGTAAGAGTGACAAGCAGAACTCACGGCTCATTCTCAGATAACGTTGCTTCAATTGATTCACCTAAAATCATGTTTCATATGTTGAATGATTTCTAGTAACTGTGTTAAGTGTCTAGATGATAGGATATCTTATTCCAACAATAGCTCCCAATCGACACTATGCTTACTGGATGATCCTTTCGAAGCCATGCAGTTTATATGAAGGAAAAACAGCACTGTCATGATACACATTTATTGAAAAGAAATGAAAGCAATACGTTTTGTAATAAGACGGTACATGACGTCTACTAAGTCAAACTCTTCTTGATTGCGGGGCTGACTAGAAGGAGAGAAGAGATCTAGCCAGCTCTGGAGAGTCTCAACACACCGCTCCATCATCACGTCCTTTGGAGACACACTCAGGAATGCAGCCCTGATTGTATCACTACTGTCCTCTTCATCGTCGGAAATGATGATGATTTCCTAATCCAACTGCAGCGGCTCGACCTCACCATCGTAAATAGTTTTCACTTGCCTCTTGCGTGGGGCATTGGGCATGAGTAAGGCATGAGGTGTTCGGTGGTGTATCCATTTTAATGATATTATGAGGAAATGGTCATTGCACCGCACTTATATAGATTCTCTCTCCCTGCTTCGCGCTCTCTCATTGGACGACAGCCATTTATCAATCACAATGCATCATTCTCATATATAAAGAAGAGTGTCTTGCATTTCACTATCATAGTCATGTCCGACACAGAGGAAACATTCACACCTCTTGCTAGCTCAACTCCTACGAAGAAGGAAGTTGAGAGAAAGTTTCAACAAAAAGAGAAAGAGAGACAAATGATTGAAGGATGCAAGCATCTCACTTTACAAACGGTTGAGAGTGAGCCTTTCATAAACGAGGCTGACTTTCAGGATTGAAAAGGCTTGATGAGACCAGAGAATGCCCCAAACGGTCTTTATGAGACCACGGCCTTAACGGCCACCTAATCAAGAAAGAAAATACATTGACTGCGCCACACACAACATTAGTGATTTGATGTTATCTGACGAAAATGAAGTGTTAAGACAGTACGACCACCAATGAATTGAATAGGATTAATACTATCATCATAGATACCAAATTTGCAATGGGATAATCGTGATACATTGACTGGAATGTATACCTTGTTCAGGAACTCCCTGTGCATGGTCACACCAAAGTCGCCACTGTCAATAGGAATATATCTTAGAAGGGGAACCATTTGACCACCAACTTGTGTTGAATGGATAAAGTTAGTATAAATGTAAAAGTGATTGATATTCATATCGAGCAAGGATGTTGAGCCACAGTACTTCTCGTCGTAGAATATATCACGTTTGAATCCTAAAATCTTTGTCAACTCTTTTGAAATGTGAATGACCGTTTTACCATGTACACTGATACAGAATGTATTTTCTTTAGGATCATAGTCAAAATGATATGAGTGTAGATTTGATACACCCTTGTTCAAGTATGCACAAACATCATAGCCATTGCTATAATGCTTTGGAGGTATCGGTAACTTTTCATTTGGCTTCCATGTAAGACTGGGACGTAAAACAGGGTCTGTGCGTTTAAAATAAAGGACCATTCGGCAATCGGATTGCTGTTCGGATGTCATTTTCACATTCCTCCATTCATGGTATGACCATAAGACGTCTGTTTTAAAGAGAGCAAATCGCGAAATTCAGAATTGATGTGAACAAATCCAATGTGTGAACACTCATAATCATTTCGGAACTCAATCCTTGCTTTATTGTGTACTCGCGTGATGGACATAGATAATCCATTTATTTCATTTACCTGTTTGATCAAGTCATCAACAGTACCAGATTTAAAAAGCACAAAGCGGTCATACATGCGATCAAGGGGAAGAAAGGTAATATTAAATTTTTTCCTGTGCCAATTTGGATATTTCTTAATCTGCTTTGATACTTTCATGGACACTTGAGCTCTCAAAGGGAAGGCACCGCCTCCTTTTACTTCTGAATATTTTGCGATAGGTAGAAAGAAACGTGATTTAAGATTCAATATCTTTTGCAGAGGTCCACTCACATAAAATCCATGGGAAATAGTAGTCGTTCTTATGTAGAGGGTAACTTTATGTAGATTTGGATCCATCTGCCAGAGCCATAGATCCTTTGCCAAATCATTCATAACATTCAATAGGCGTTGAATTTTCATATAATAGTATGTTTGCACTAAACGATGACGGAATGATGGGTTTGTAGGTTGTTTCCATTTCAGGGGTGAAGCATTTTTAGCAATGGGTATGTATGTATCTGCAGTGATCATTAAAGTATGGCCATTTACAGTCTCATCAACAGCTCGCTTTCCCCGACGGGTGTTTACTGTAGGAATAGAATTCCACTCTGCTGCATGTTTATTCAAGTTGTAGGTATGTACTTTATCATTTCGCTCTAGTTTTGGAAAGTACAAGTCTTGATTCGTTGCAGTGCCTAATGTAATCTCTTCATTGGCAATGGTTCTTATATTATTCACATAGCTCAAATCTTGCAGGGCCACTTCCCAATCACCATGTAAGTAAATCGGCTATGTCAAATCAGTCTCAAACTCGGCAGCTGTATTTTCATATCACTCAGGTTGAGCATTACTGGGAAACACTGCTGTAAACTCCATGTTAAAGTATCAACATAAAGCGTCGTTTGCTTAGGCGTTATGTCGCATGACACAACGAACTGCTGCTTTCAATTTGTTCACAGTAGGTACTTTCTGTCGTCCTAGGAATTTGGTTAAGAGTGATTGCCCCTTCACATAATGTACTTCCCTAAGTATGCTTGTACCGCCGTCTTTCATATTGCGATAGTTGATACAACCAAATATGACTTGATATCTTGGCCTTCTACGTTTAAAATCTGCAAGGGTATGAAATATTTCACGTTTCATTGATGAGCTCACACGACAGCTATTTTTTAATTCCATTGCAGTGCGACGTACAGGATTGATCAAATCGATGCCGCCTGCAGGCGATCGCTTAAAGCCATAATCTGTTAACACCACTTCCCACGCATGACCCATTCGCTGACGTAAAATCTGAAGTTTGTAGGTTTGATTTCACCAAGGATCAGCTATGCCGGAAGGAATAACATCTTCATTTGGTCTTGTTGCATGAATAGGTGATTTGATGAGACGAACTGCATCATCTAATCCTTGTCCCGCTAATGTCACTATTGCAAATGATAATATGATGATGAATCTTAACATGACTTCGTCCATTTCTTATGAATGCTTTGCTTAAACGGGAAGACTAAGCAAACGTTTTGCTATGTCTAAAACTAACCATGATTTCCAAGCTCTCTTCTCAGTGTCATGTTGCATGGAAGGCTCGACGCATTACCTTTTACGATACTCATCGACACGTTAAAATAAGTTTATTACCTTTTCAAATGGATAACCTCCACGATGCTTTACATATCATGCATCATCCAATGTACTATATCCCTCTAGGTGGGCGTCTATTCATTATTCGACGAGAAGATTTCATTGCTCTTCATGATCAATAGGTGTTATACATTTTACATCTTCAAGTTGGAACAAGTATAGAGAACGTATACATCCTCGCATAATGACTTACCTTCAACAAACCAACACTCGTAAGCATGAGTGTGACAAGTGAACAATGTCTTCTTATCTCTACCTATTCATGTCTGATGACTAAATACGACATATTCAATCACATCATCTACTTTTCCATTGAAGTATAATAAAGAAAACAAATTTTAATCGTACATATTTATTGAAGGCTTTTATAAAAGTTACGAATGCGCTTTTCATTGACAAGGGTATCATGTGAAAAATGTTTACAAATGTCATGTAAAGAGTCATAATGTAGTCGTTGCATTACAAAGTAGAGGGCATAGGCTCCACATGTTGAAGACAAGGGATGGACAAGGCCAAAGCATTGCAAATCCATTTTCGTGAATGACGGTTCATGAAGCGTGTAACATAATCACAGTTTGGTAAGGCCAATGAATCAAAGATTTCACCGCAATAGTTTTTATCAATAAATAAAACTTTCCAGTGTTTGCCGGGTAAGTGTGCTGTATCAGTATTCATGATAATGAATGAGGGTGGTTTTGGTAAAACTGTGGGCATATTATTAATGGAAAACACACCTCGAAATGCTGCAACAGTGCGTTCATCACCATGTTCTTGAACGACTCTCTCTAGCTCTACATCAGATAACCAACTCATTAACTTGTATAAGAAGCGGAAACGTCACGTAGCCTGTTAATTCGAATGGTGGAATCGGACACAGCATAGATGAGTACATTGACTGTTTTCGTCAAATCTTTTTCAAAGAAGAATTCTAGTTTAAGACCCTTCGTGGCAGTGGCCGGACGATAAGAAGCACCTGCTTCATTGTTTGCTGTCAAATGAAATACATAAAGTGTATAACCTTTAGCAAATTCATCATAGGTCAAACCATTGGTATCATCAGTATTCCAGTATTTAAAGGTCTCCATAGTATTTTGATATGAGCGAGAATAATGTCCATTAGCAAAGTCTTGGCAAAAAGGAGTACCAGGAATGCAATCAGTATCGCGATACAATCCGATTTCATTTAAACCAAAGTGTTCAAAGTTGAGGGGATTCTTCGATATATTACCATTGTATGCATCATTTGCAATCAATCCCACAATTTTTGGTGATTGTATAGGAAAAAAACTATCTTTAACAAAGCTCCTTTGCGCACGAGGAATGGTGAAACGATGGATCTCAGTATGATTTACATCATAAAGAGCAGCATACTTCTTCAAACCCATCTCGTGACCATTAATCACCGAAGGATTCACTGTCATTCGTCGCACATAAAAGTCTAACACTTTCAAACACAATCTTAAATTCAGTCTTTGCTCCATAAGTATTCAATACAAATTTAGGATCGTTCGGCAAGAGATGAACTCGCATGTCTACTTTTGACATTAAGAAACGTGATTGACGGAAAAAGTCCAAGTATAGGGGACCATATAATTCACACACCCAACTTTCTGAAGTCCACTTTTCACGAGTGACAAATCCCTTGTTTTGTCACTATCAAATTTACCAGCTTCATCTTTACACCAACCCATAACAGCCATGTGACTATTTTGTGCATGTGGCTGGAACTGCATGACTGTTGAAAAATAACCGAGATAGGGATAACTGTGTTGACCACCTTCAACCCGAGTTTCACCAATGGTCAATGATACATCCTTGAAGAGCGTTGCTATCGCCAAGTTATTCACGGCTACTTTATCCTTGTCGTCAATGTTTGTACCGTCCTTATTTACTATCTTAAACTTAACATGTAGATTGATGTCAGTTACATCGATGTACTCAGCATCATTTCCTGGTATTAAAAACTCAATGACGCTACCGGAATTGATACTTGTCTGTGGATAACGAATGGATACATAATTTCTAATAATATCTGTCTGTATAGGTGTTCTGTCAAATAAGCAAAGGGATGAGGTTTTACATTCCATATTTAAAACAGTCCACGTCGTCGTTTGCTACGAGGGACACGAGATGCTCTTCGTTTTCGTTTGCCTGAAGTAGAGAGTGGATTGATATGACTAATGACAGACCTGATACCAGCCTTGTCGACATTCTTCAAACGCTGTATTCCATGACGTTTTAGCGATTCACGAATCGGCAATCTTCCTGAAAGTGCATCACTTGCTACATCTGCTGCTAATCCTACAGCTTCCTTTAAAGCTGATTTTCCCACATTTGAGACAGTGGGGAGCATCATACCTTTGACAGCACCCAATAGACTACCCCCTTTTTGACGTCTCGATCCAGCATAAAAGTGAAAGCCAGCTCCATGACTAACATAGGAGGGAGCAGAATAAAACGTAGCAGTTTGATCCATAGGTACTTATTTATTTATATTTACACAATTCATTACTTTGCTTAGGAACGTTGACTAACACGATAAAGGTCAGAATGACGAATCCAACTGTTCATTGAATTTGGATAGCCAGCCCATTTCACCAGGGTCCACTTTTCCCCTTGTCGCATTTGGTGACGAAGTGTATTTTCAACCATGTAGTCATCATCTTCTTTGGTGATGGGTGTTATCTCATGACGATAAAAACTCCCTTCAATCTCTTCACCATGATAATCACGAAGCTTGTAGGTAGTGGGCTTCAATTTCTTGTTAACCTCAGAGACAGTAAATATTTCTTCCGTCCAATTGGGAAGATATCCTTTCGCAAACACGCTTTTCACCTCGGAAATGCGAACTTTGTCACCAACCTGAATGTCACGTTTACCTTGTGATGGTTGCTTGCGTTTAGCATTGATTTCACGGATTGTATCCACCATGTCTGGAGTTATGTCAGCAGGTTTGTGACCAATCATACGATGAACAGAATGATTGTAAGCGTGTACAGTATCTTGTAATACATCCGTCCACTTTTGTGTTGCTTTTGCAGTGAAATAGCGCCATAGACGAGTTTTCAGCGTACGATTAAAGCGTTCGACCACTGCAGCCTTGTATGCACTTCTCACAAGAAACAGCTCAATGTTGTGTTCGCGAAATAAAGCAAGCACATGTCTGTTTTCAAACTCTTTCCCTTGATCAGTCTGAATACATGTGGGAATGCGTCCTTCACTGAAAATATTTTGGAAAGCCTCGGCCACTTCTTCACCACGCTTTGTCTTGAGTGGTTGAACCCAAGCATAACGAGAAAATAAGTCAATGACAGTTAGGAGAAAGCTATAGCCTTTATTCTTTTTAGCTAATAAAGAAACATCAGCCAAATCTGCTTGCCATTGTTCATCAATATCATGAACGATATATGAACGGGTAGGATTACGTTTTCGAGCTTGTGTGTGCAATGTATATGCAAGTTGAGCTTTTAACCATCTCTTCACTTGTTTCTGTGAGTAGCCACTTGCTTGTGACAACTTTTTCACTGAAGCATAACCTGCATAATGCTTTGGGTTATAGTAAATTGATTTCAGATGTTCATCCATCGTCTATTAAGAGGGATCGTTTATTTGCCTCAAAGTATCAGTCTTTTGTTACGCAAACGCTAGGGTTTGCGTTTGTGTTTGAGACCTGCTTTTGCTACTTTTTTGAGCCGTCTTGTATGAATCACTTTTACAACATGTACTTAAGCAGTTCAATGACACATGAATGTTTGGCAACTCTGAACATGGGATACAACATAGTTTCTTCATTAAAAGTCTGTGATAAAATCAAATGATGGATAACGTGTTGAAGGTTTTGGTATACACTTCGGTAACTTCTCGGGTGTTTTCAAAGTTTGCTTGATTCTCTTTTTAGGTCTCTCTACACTTTGCAACTTTCTCTTCCTAGGTGTAGAATCATTTTCCATTTCCTGTAAGGTATCACGTCCAAGAATTGCCTTTGGAACATTGAATTTCTTCATACTTTTTAAAAAGAACTCCCATCCTGTAGGTGTAAAGTGACGACGACGATCACGAACAGAATGATTAATTAAATCTTCCACTCTTGAGTCCCTAATGACTGCACCATCATCACCTACCACTTCACCTCGTTGTGTGATTTTCAAGTTGGGTTCGAGACTTCGATATAAGCTCAGTGCGCGATTGCGATAGGGTTTGGGTGAACCAAGCGAAAGATCATTGCGAATGTTTTCTTTCAATTGTTTCATTTCTTCTAAGGTAGAACTCTGCTTTATCAAACGATCATATGGATTTTTACTCTGTACAGCTTCTTGTTCATATTGCTGATTAAGTTGTGACATTTGATTTGCCCAAGGTTGATGAACACTCTGCATTGTAGTCAGATGTATATATTCTTCTTGTGGTGTTAGCAATCATGCGTTGAAAACCACTCATAACAATTTATATATGATCATGGGTTTCTCAAAGAGATGGCTGCGTAAGCGATAATCCTTAGGACACTCCTGGGTAAAGTCCAAAAATAAATAATTATAGGGTTTTTCCGTAGCAGCCTCAAATACTTCAATCAAGGCTTTTGACTTGCGAGGAAGAACTTGTCGAGATAGGAATTCAACTTGACTTTTATCGCTAGGATTTTTAAAGATGATGTAGTAATGTGTGTTTAGACTTCGAGTCCGTACTTCTTTTCCACTTGGAAAAAGATTTTGCATAATAAAAATGATAAAGCATGGTTTGTGATGAGCAGCCTTGGTAAACATAGCAGTTACTTCTTGTGAGTTCTTACTCTCATTAAGTAAATCATCAAGAATGATAATATCATAGTGTTGAATATCAGCAGTGCTGATAATCCCCGGTTGAACCAAGTAACCCTTACCAACCAATTCACGATGTAAGTTATGTTGATAAATTCCATAGCACCAAACAACGCGATTCGGTATGCAGTCAAAAATCTCATTACGTCGCTCCAACAATTGCAGTGCTAAATGCGTCTTCCCACTATGAGAGGGTCCTACGATACACATAGTGCGATTACAGCGTAAACGGAAATCCATGTTGATTTTGATGACAAGTCATACCATTTAACTTAGTATCTATCCATTAATGGCTTTATTCGCGAGAGCACCAACTAATCCTCCCAAAGCAGGACCGGCAGCTGCCATGATGATAGGCGCTAAAAGTGGTAAGAAGCCACCGCGCTGTGATAATAGTTTGCGCTTTGTAGGAATTGATGTTTTCGGATTGCTCAAGGTGCGAAGAACTTTACCATGCTTGGCAATTGCATTGGCCTTTTTGCTACTTACTGTCATATAACGCACTTTTCGTATTTCCGCGCACATTTTACGAATGAAGGCATTATTTACCAGCTTCATTGCCTCACATCGATGAGATGGTTTTAATTTTAATAAGCAACGAAGAGTGAGACAGAATTTTTTGTTTGCATTTGATTGACACTTTTGTCTGCGCGAACGGTGAGATGAACGACGTCTAGCCGTTTTTTACAGGTGGATGTTAGAGTGTTCTTTGCTTAAACACGACAGCAGCGTCGAAACATCACCGTCGTAAACGCAATGAAATAGAGGAAGACATTGAGTACAGCACTAGTAAAAAGCAATGCACTGAGAACAGCCACAGTTCCAGTAGGATAGTCAGAAGCAGATACATGTGTGGGTAGCTGTAATGTATCATTCAGTGAGGTACTATAGTTCAATGGAAACAGTTCAGCTGTGTCGTTTGCTGATATGTTATGAGTCAGACATGAACAATCTGTTTGTACGACGATGCTTGTAAAGTTTAATGCCTTTGCATCAATTGTGCTTAAGTGGAAAAGGCTTCCCATAAGCAACGTGTAGAATACATAACTCCAAGCAAGGTAATGAAAGAAGACCATGATGTAACAGTGATGAAAGTGTATTCGTAAACTGCTTTGGTTTATAATTATAAGATAGCATATAGTCAACATCTTCACAGTTTGCGTGAATGATGATAGCATTACTCAAACGATGTATCATCTCTCTAAAATCACTGGATGATAATAGTTTTTCCAACACAAGAATCCACTTCCTTATATAATCATGCTTTCTTTTTTCAATGAGACGGTAATACTGTGGTGTCATGGTCATAGATGACTGTTCTAAAATCGACAAGGATTGCATCAAAATCATTTATATACATTGACTGTTGAGATGATTTCTTGATCACAGATGGGGCACAACATAGTCTCCAAAGGTACATAGCAGGTAGAATACATAACAGAATGACAACATGGTAAAAAGAGAAGGGACCGTTCCCCTTTAAAACACTCAACGCAGTTCCGTTCACATAATAATTTAAACGTCTCTTCTTCCAATTTCTTTCTGAAGTCACTTTTATTGGTAGAGCTACTTGGCAAATCAGTTGCAAATGCCACTTTTTTCTTTTTCACTCCAGATCGCTCCAATTTCATCCCCCTATTTTCACTATCATTACATTGCAGCATGGAAAAATCCTCTATCCATCTTCGATCCAAATGATGATTCATAGCATGCTCATCTAGATCCATTAGTCTTTCAACTAAAGCGCCAGCTTTAATATTTTCATTTACATTTGTAACACTTTCTATGGCCTTCAACGAATAACCAAGCTCTCTTGCTACAGACCATGAAGTTGGGAAACGAATGCAACTTTTCATCTTCAAATAATTTCAAATGATGATGAGTGTCAGGAATGGACACTCAGTTGAATATGCTTGATATGACTTGTACATCTTTGACAGTATTGATGACTCTGTGTAATCTAATATTTTACTTTCACAAAAATCAGTTGCGGTAAAGACTATTTGACTACATTAGCGCTTACATTTTATGACACTTGTGTTTCATAAAACGCCATGATCAAACTTTCTAACTATACATCAACCTGTGTTGCAGTAAAACTTTTGTACAACATGATCAACTTTACTTTCATTTCATCAATTTTTCACCCATCCTCTGAGTTATACGTGCTTAGAACCGTCATGAAAGCAAATGACTTTCAGGCTTCATTATGGGTAGCCTCGTAAAGGCTCATGCATCATTCACGGGAAAAGGCAATGAAGCAGTGTGTATGTCTTCATGTTTTAAAGAAAGGATGCTCTTCACTCATATTTATGTTTAGGTCCAAACCATCTTCCCTCTTTTAGCATGTTGGATTGTCTTTGATGACTAACTATTGTCGCTTTCTTCACATAGTCAATCGTTTCTAGACAATCGGCAATCTTCCTTGGATCACCTGTCTTGATTGCCATGGAGTAGTACCTTTCTGACAACTCCATGATTGTGTTCTTTTCTTTCTTTTGACGAATGATTAATTCAGCTTCTGTCTCACTCATGATGTAGGATCACTACACTGTAACAATGCTCAGTGAAAAGTGAATTTCTATAAAGTGCTAACTCCTTATATCTTGCCGTAGGAAACCTGAGTCCTGGATGGCGAACTTTAGGACTTGTGATGTGTTTTATTAACTTTCAGACTACATTATCATTTCATAAACTTGTGTTTCATAAAACGTCATGATCAAACTTTACTTTCACAAACGCGTGTCGCAGCAAAACTATTCAACAAAACTTTGCTTTTGCAAACCATGATGCACTTTCTGACTACGTTCACAACAGCTTGTTCACCAGCGAAGAGAGAAATGAGCTTGTGGTTGCCTGTGGCGCAAGGGTGGCCTGCCGTATCATCCCTTTATCATTTCGCCTCCGTGATAGAGACAAGCAGAACTCATGGTTCATTCTCACATGGTTGGCCAACTATCGGGAGACAAGTGCAATAGAAATTTTATGAGGTAACCTGTGGCAGATAGTTAAATGTCGCCCTGGTGGTCAGAGTACAACGTTGAGACGAAAGGCAACCACATGGAAACATGACGCAGAGAGGTTTCACAAGGATTACCATTGCCCACGTCCCGTGCAGTACTCATCGCTACGGACTTCACCGATGTCTCGAAAGAACGCCCACCAACAGGAAGTATGACACAGAAAATCTCCATGACTTGAACCGTCAATGACTTGATAGCCAGACATGAAAACCGGTGGAGTTATTTACAAGAGGAAACGACCCAAGTCGTTGCTTTGATCAGCTTGATAGCAAGCCGTATAGAGGGATAGCAAGCCATGATTCACAAGCGTTTTGCAATGGAGATGTTTAGATGCCGCCCATGACAAGATAGCTAAGACTCAACCGATTGGCGTTCAAAGTGCTACGTTGAGAACTGTGTCAAATGCCCAACATGAGTTGCCCCAGAGGTTTCGGTTTAAATATGGCACATTCCCTTGCCACACTTATCACTACGGCATCATCCGCCGTCCCGAAGGAACACCCTGTCAGTGGAATATTACAGCAAAACTCTCCGTGTCTTGCTCGCTTTCAGTGAAAAGCCGCTTGGTTCATATGTAGCTCAGACATCATTACAAATCCCTTAGTTGACTTCAGCAGGGTCGAAAACCCCAGAAAACCTCCAAAACTAGTGAATTTAAATTTTTCAACTTTTTAGCACTACTTATGAAATTTTATAAGCAGTCTGTCATATAGATCTGATCAATAGCGATCGACTCTTTTTTGAATCAAGTCAAACGGACTTGTAGAAGCATAGTTACAATCCTTTAAAGTTTTGGAGTCTTTTATGGCCTGGAGACGAAGGCCATCTCCTGGCGAACTTTTAAGTCTGACGCCTTAGCTGATATCAGCAATGAAATTTTCTAAGTCGGTTTCTCACAGAAATCCGGAATTTGGAATGTCCGAAGCTATCATCGAAGCTCAGAGAGACGACCTACCTTTGACAATCGCTCTCGTCTTAATGAAAAGTCTCTGTCGGTTCCCCGCTTATATAGTTTGTGGCGATCAGCTGATGACGTAAGATCCATCATCCAAAAAATTTAAACACGTCTGTCTCCGGTTCTAGTGCTCCGATTGACTCCAAATTTTGACAGCTACTTTTTGTCGCTCTCACCTTTCATTTACGCCATCCCTCGACTCTCTACGATGACCAGAAGCCGAGCTGGAAAAGCTCCCAATCAAAATCTTGGAAAATGCGCAAAAACTCGATTTTTAACAGGCTCTCATTTAGAAACGAAACCTTCCACAGATCTGAAAAGGTAAGATCCTAGAGAACAAAGTGCGGTCTTGCCCCTAAAAGAAACCCGAGCTCTTCATTCACTTCCAATCCTCCGCTATTGACCACCAAAGGTGGCCACAATTTAACATTTTAAGGAAAAAATCTCATGTGGAGACCCAGTGTGAAGAAAATTTTCAACTTTTTCTCTTAGATTCACTTGAAACTCACCCTCTAGATGCAGAATGGCACGCTGATTCCAAATCTGGTCTCCGTTTTCCCGTCCGAGGCGTCGTTCACCCGCTAGAGCCGTTTTCGTAAAAATTCTGACTCTGTCGTTTTGTCGCCAATGTCCAAAATTTTCAATGACGTCTCACATCTAAACGAAGGCAGATCGGAACAAACCGTGTCTTCCACTGAATGTGTCTCACTCATAGCTTTCAAATGACCTATCACACGACTTTCTACGATCTCTAGAACCAAAGTTGGAAGTCTCGTTCCAGAGGGGGGGGTTCAGAACTTTTTCTCTCCGATTGAGCTGGAAAGAAGTCCCTAGACCCAAAATCGGCCAAAACGTCCGAATTTGCACTCCGTTTTCCCATCCGAGCACTCCTTCATGTCGGAAAATGGACTTTCTCATCCCAAAACATCCAAAACCTGCCTTTTCTCACTCTGACGTTTTCCTGCCATTTTTCTCTCTCAACCCAGGAAAAAGGGACCAAACTGAGCTTTCCACTGCATTTTCTCACTCTTAGCTTTCAAATGAGCTACCACACGACTTTCTACGATCTCTAACACCAAAGTTGGAAGTCTTGTCCAGAGGGGGGGGGACGCCCTCGAAATTGTTTCTCTCCGATTTCGCTGGAAACATCCTTCTTAACCCAAAATTTCACGTAGATTCCGAATCTGGCCTCCGTTTTCCCATCCGAGACCTCCTTCATGCCGAAAAACGACTTTTCTCATCCCAAAACCACTAACACCCGCCTTTTTCCAACTCTGACGTTCCACCCCTTACCTCTCAGGAAAACTCCTCCCTGCCTTCCTTCCCCACCCAAAATTTCACGTAGATTCCAAATATGACCTCCAATTTCACATCCAAACCCTCCTTCATGACGATTTCTAACTTTTCTCATCCCAAAACCACCAACACCCACCTTTTCTCACTCTATCCTTCCCACATTCCTACCCTTCTCCCTTCCTACCCCTTGGTGGAAAACTCCTTCCTTCCTTCCAGGGGGGGGGTTAGGGACCAGTTTCCTCCTCTCGGACCCATTCTTCGCAGCACATCCTTGGCGCTCTCCTTCCTTCCTTCCAGAGGGGGGGGGCTAAGTCGGCATGATGACTCATTGCTCCTCATTTTGTCCTTGATTTTGTCACGGGCTTACTACTCTTGTTTTTTGTTCACTTCGAAAGGCACCAACGTTGTGGGACTTGCTGCTCGTTGACCACATTGAGAATCATACAAGCTGTATTCTTCATATTGTGCATCATTCTTTATTACATTTTATTGTTTTATCATTATTATGTTCACGATAAGAAACAACAGTACGGATTTGTCTGAGCGAAAGTTGCTCTAAACGGCTGTCTATGTCCGAACAGCGAAAAGCGACGTGAGAATCAATTTCCTCCATAGTAGATGAAGACTCAGAACCATCAGTTCAGTGGGTTCATCAGTTTCATGAACTGAAAAATATTAGTTAAATTCAGTGGTAGTTACTGGAAAATCCCGTTTGCTAAGCTACTTCGCTTACCAGTGAACAACTAAGAACCTCGTTCATTTACACCAAGAAGATCTAATACACTGGTTAGAACTACTATCTAAACAGACCATAGAAATTGACAACAGTAAAACCTCTAGAATGGAAATTACCCGAGTGACTCTTTTCTATGGGTTTTTAAGGGAATATATGGGATTGTAAGGAATCCCATATGATCCCATTCACGATGCAAATAGGATCATGTGGGTTTCTTGGGGATTATATGGAATCCCTTACAATCCCATACAACTGAATCCCCTAGAATCCACGATTCTCATCAAAGGATTCCTTATGTAGAATATGAAAGGGATTAATCAAAATTAATGCTGATCAATCAAAATCAAACCGGTCTCACAGATCTTTATGGATGACTTGCAAGGTTTTGATTACATACATCGATTTCGATCATTAACAGTGTGGGCCAATCGCTCACATATACAGTGTATTATCGACTACACTGTGAAAATGGACACGATGGCCTCTAGACCTACACGTAGAAAAAGATTCAATGATGGCATACAGACTTTATCCTGTGGGACCAGAAAACTTCAGACAATTATCTATGGGCCTGCTGTTTTAGGACCTTCACATAGGCCATTATCATTCCTACTGTAAAAATTTTGGTTTTTCACTGGTTGTCTGGAAAACCAAATGATTTGTTTTGGTTTCCTAGAAAACTAATCCCGCAATGATTTGCTGGAATAACTTTAAAATGTAATTATGTAATTTACTATCCTTTGGTACATGTATTGATTCGAATCCTGCTTATCTGGCAAGAATCCTATATGTTTCCTACCATAACCTGTGAAACCCATCATTTCCTACAGTAAAATCCCGGCAGGTTTTGTAGGGACATCAGTAATAGCTCTATTCTTGATAGGATCTCAATAGGACACACCAGAGAAATATAATTGACCAGAACAGGATCCTAATAGCAAACTTCAGAGAAGTAATTTCTCACGTTTTAATATATCGTCAGTGATGCTGTGATGATTCATTCACAGGGCTTCAACCGACCTCGATTTCGCCAGACGACGGATATATATGACGTTATTATTTAAAAACGTCGATATCGAAAAACGTTAGTATTTTGAATACAATCAATCGACATCGCCATTCATTTGTTGGTGAACTTCGAAGACGGTGAGTTAGTGTGCAGTGAAAGAGTGAATGATGTAGAAAAATTGTATTTCAAGTTTGTTTATAGGACCAAAATGTCTGTTGTCCTTATCTTTTCATTGTAATTTCTTGAACCGGTTCTTGGGGGTAGCACGAAACAGCTATCTGTTGTCATTAACAAGGGACTGGCGATTATCCGTCAGCATTTTAAGAATTATTGTGACTCGATCCGCAATAATAGCGGAATTAATTGCTTTTGGAGTGTCTGTTCAAGCATCGAATTCCTCAAAAAGATTTTTTCAGTAAGAAATTTATGTGCATTGGTTACGACAAAAAGTTTTCTTTCAAACATTAAATATAGTGGTTATTACTTTCACGAAAGATTCGTTCAAAGCTGCTATTAAGTGTATTACATAAGAGGCGTATATCACTTTTGGAGGATTTGTCTTGAGACAGTATAAGGGAATCCCTATGGGTGGCAATTGACATGGCCCTCTTCTTTTTTCACTGCGAGTACAACTTTATGACTAACTTAATTCGCGGTGATAAAATTGGACTTGCAAGGCTCCTCTCGAATACTTCTAGGTATATTGATGATTTTTGTACAGTTAACTACAAATTCTTCGATAAGTTAATACCCCTGATTTACCTCATTGACTTGGAAGCCAACCGATGTGGTAATAACAATAAAATTATTGACTACTTAGACGTTAAAATTAACGTGTGTGATTCTGGTGTAACCACTTCGGTATACCACAAAATTGACGATCTTGATTTTAACGTAACTCTTCTTTCTTTCCCCGGAAAATACCATGCCTCACAAGATAGACATTAAAGTTTTCTGCAGCCAGATACTCAGGTACGCTCGTATCTGCTCACAACTCAAAAGACTTTGAGGAGAAAACGTCAAAGACGTTCACTTTGCTCGTTTATAGACGTTATAATAAAAGTGAACTTCGCTTGAACGCGGAGAAAGCTTTACACAAGCGCCACCATCTTTTAAGTAAATTTGGTTTACTTTCTGCTCGTCAATTGATTAACTCTTGTTTTTCATAAACTGGGTTGATTTTTCGCATTTTTAATTTGAATTTCTTTGAATTTTAGGTTGATGTAATTTTCCTTCTTACCAGATATACTGTAAATATTTATCTTCTTGCTTAATGTTTTCTTTTTTAATAACAATTTAGTTAACTGTTGGCCAGAGGCTGCGCTTCTCAGCGCAGGGTCCAGCTAGGATGACTCTGAACGCTACAAAAGGTATAGGCCGAAAGCGTGAATCTTATCCTGGTCCTTTTGCTGACGACCTCGTATGCCAATCTTAATCTTTCTTAACTTAACATGTTTATTACTGCTCGGAGTAAACGTTAACTAGTACTCTTAAGGACTACAATTACAATTTCAATTCTTTTCTCTCTCTTACATTCTTTATTCAATTTGCTGAGAAAATTTGCTCAAGATTGTACTTCCATTCCTTAGAGTAAGTCTTATTTTCTCTCTTACATTCTTTATTTTATCTGCCGTTTATTTCAGAATTATCATACCGCCTCTGTTCATCCACATGTCTAGAATAGTTATTCCTAGCCTCTGATTTGTTGAGTCAGATTCACCCATCATTGTAGCGTTTACGTAACTTTCTTCGTCTGTAGGTTATTGCCAATGTCATTCAGAGGTCAATGATGGGGATAACTTTGCATTTTGGATTTGTGACATGTTTTCGTCCGACTGCACACTTCCGGTTCCAAGCACTATCCAGGTAATTTTGGCCGTAACATTTAATAGATTCTCGCTTGATTTTCAGTCATAGGACTTCAAGTGAATTTGCAGGTCAGTTGCCTTCGTATAGCAATACTATTTCTTTAACTGTAATTTAAACAATTTTACATCGAGTGTTGATACTCAACGATTGACGATTGTATCTTAGATAATCCCTGTCTAAGATTAATAAAAACGTTTCAGTAAAATTTCAATAATTGGATGTTCGAGATTGCTTTGTAATCATCGTTATGACAAATTTGGCTAACCGCACCGTGTACTTATCAAATGAATTTTTCGGATAATCAATAATCAGGCTTAGATTTGTTCTCTATTCCTATCAGTGAAACGCATTCGTACAAAGAGTCCCTTAAAAACATTATTTCTACCGACTCATCACAGTAACGCGCTTTGTATGTTTAGCGTATAAGTGAAAATGCTATTCCGCGCAGACGATTTGCCCATAGGCCCAAGGAGAAAACAATCTAGGATCTTGTAGGCCTACTTTGATTTTGAATAATTTTGGAAGGTTAAATATCAGCCTCATCAGCAGTTTAGTGACTTGCTACTCGTGAGAAACTGGTCTGATTTATCTGTTTCTCCGCATCCTTTATATCGTCGTTAAATACCGTCGACTCTCCGCATCTTTGATCTCAGTAGTAATTTCTTGCATTCGACTAATGGACTATTATCGTAAATATCATATTTAATTTTCTACATACATGTACATCGTAAACCGACCGTATAGAAATAATTGGGAACGTTTGGCCCCATAGAAACCCTCAAACATTCTCTTAAAACTCAAATTGATTTGATCATGTTATAAATAGATTGCCAATAATGTGTAATCATGATATCTTCACTACGGGCAATGTATTCATTTTCAAATATCAAGGTTTGCTGATATGTGAGATATCTCGGTTGAACTAGAATAACAGCTTTTGGCACATAGAAAAGGCTTCAGTCAAAGAGTTACATTCTCCATGGACGCCTAGATATTTGCATAATATCTATATGCATAAATATCTAGGCGTCTATGCATTCTCCTATGTCTATGACTTAAATTTGAATCTTGTAAGATGTCTGACAAATCACATCAAATTGTCTCTAAAATTGACACTTTTCTTGAAATATGGAAGCTTAGAAGAAGTGAAGGAAGGATTTAGGGTAAGACATTATTCAGAGTAGCATAATAATAAGTATTCAATTCTACAAATAAGCAAAGTAGGAAATTTTGCATTGGCTTTTAGAATTTTGGTGTACGAATTTTTATCGGTATAATCAAATACTTGTTTGAATTGGTAATAGTATACAATAAACTGCAAAGGTTTTCGCCAATTAAAGTTACTATCAATGCTGACACATAGACTCACACCGACCTATACTGTACTGGGTCTATATAAATCAAGACATATCACATTAATAGATAGATAATTTCCAGGCTTGCAAGATTCATGTTGTAATTTCAAAATACATCACGATTACAGCCTATTCAATCATGAATAATCATTCTTGTTTCAAAAAAAAATTACATGCTATTGGATTTCAGCGACAGTAAAGTATTTCGACAGAATTTCGTTGTAGAAGATGGTTAATCTCCTTTGGTATGCTGTTTCTGAGTTTTGATTTCCCTCTAGTCCAGTAACCGTTCTAAATCGATGTGATTACCTGCTATCAATTATGCGTGACTCACGCATATGTCATTTTCAAATCAGGCAATCAGCATATTTCAGAAAGTCAGAATTTTAGTTGTTATGCTCAATGAAAAATATTCTATGGGAAAGATGACAACAGATTTCTGTTTCCTAACCATTTAAACTAATCTTATAATCCTTAATAGTAATCTTTTGATAACTTTTTAGATGTATTTTTCAATTTACTATGCATAAAAAGCACAAGAATAAAATAGGTATGCGTAACGTCTTACGCTCATTTTTTCAATGGCTTTTGATTTCATTCTGAACTCCACAGAAGGAATAGAAGCATTAAATAGCTTTAACATGAAATGTCGATAGAATTAGCTAAATGAGTAACTATCAACTTGTATACAGTTTGATAATAATTTTGTTCAACTGTGTTATGAACGGAATTTATATATAAGACATATTATATATAATGTATAAGACAATGTATGCATGTATTTCGAGTGCAATAATCGCAAAGTGAATGCTAGCTATATCAAGCCATGTATTTCTTTGTTAAATATTTTTTAGAAATTTATATCAGTGCAAATCTATGTAGCACTGACACTGCTGCAGTGTTCATTACTTGTCAGAGCATACGTGCAATTATTGGTAAGGATTGGACGCTTAGAAATCGGAATATAAACACATTGAAATCAATACTTCAAATGAGGACGCTATTGTCTGATATCTTTGAATAACATGCAAATATTTAATGATATTTGTGAACATACTTAACTTTTCCTCGTCTAAGCTGTATGCAATTACAAGTAAGATTACTACGGTAACATTGTAAACATTTTGCATACCGGTATGTTATGTTGTATAACGCACTTTCTTTTTTCTAAGCTTCACGTCGAAAAAGTTTCAGACCCGTTATGAAAATAGACTAGGCCAATACTGTACACCCACTGATGAGCTGTTTGAAAATAATATGAAATTAGCATGTTTGAAAATAATTTGATAGGTTACCTGTTGTTGCTCTACAATCTAAGCCTACATGTAATCACGCAAATCTATTTTTTACAGATGTTAATCGACTGCATCCTATAGTCGAAAGGCTTGAAGAAATTGTGTCGGCTGCAAAATCAATTGATTTCAAACCTGGAACAGTAAGCTTTATTCGATACTTAGTCTTATTTTGGCTTTTGCACTTGTAAGTTCAGTAAATGTTACTCTACACACATATTAAATTGTTACATGATGAAATTACTGCATTCAAAAATTGTGTTAGTTAAATCATGATTCGTGTATACAATTGTTAGGCCTATCTGGCGTATAGAAAAATGCCATTGGCCTACATGTAGGCAACTGTAAATTCATTGTCTTATTCTTTCCAGGATTTCAGGATGGAAACGGCTGATGAGGAGGAATCGGCAAGCAGATATCCCACGTCTTCTACTCCCAATCGCAATCCTCTTGCAAGCATTTCATCCAACACTGATGATCTTTTGGTTTCAAAAAGCAAAGAATGTCTCCTCAAGAGGATAATGTTGAAATTGGAACGGTGAGTTCGATGAGCTGTTCAACAATGTAAGTTAGGTATACCGTAAAATGGATACCGTGCCTGAAACAAGTGTCTTAAGTTCTGAGTGCTCTTGAACACTTTTGTCGAATCAGTATAATGATCAAATATCAAAAATTAATTTTATGAGATCAATTGGATCTTTCTATAATGCCTCACAATGAATGTTCTCATTTAATCGATCCATTAGGCCTACATACGGATACCGGTAATTACAGTTTACTGAATAACATAAAAAACAATGATTATAAGCCGTACTCATACATTAATTATATCTAAAGTTATCTTAGATGATACCATGGTAGAATACTAGTTACACCGTACGATGTGTATGCGTGGACAATGAATATTTTGACTACGAAAATTGAATCTACTGATCCCGAAGCGAAGCTGAGGGATTCTTATGCGCACCCACGCATAGCCATTGTATAACAGTATATTATCTTATTCCTATCTAGTGAAGCCAGAGTCATAGAGCGGGCATACATACTTGCATTTTTTATTATACGGCATACATTTTCCTTTTATACCGTATTTATATTACATGTATAACGGTAATTTACGTAATACACATTGCTTTGATTATACTTACATGTACAGTCTGACATCCAAAAGTAAAATAACATAACTGATATTATTGGTAATTTACAGTTTTTGTACCTCACTTTCAGATAAAAATTCAATTTGTGCACCTGTATTCAATGCAACAAATGTACTCGTATATTTGAGTATCAGACATAAACAAAATCAAAATGCAACACTTCAAATGACAACCATCAAAATGTCAGTTATGTTATTTTATCTTTGGACGGCAGCAGTACTGTGCATTAAATTAGAAGCTTTTTAAATCGCTTTCATGGGAAGCTTTTTGGTTGTCATACATTAATTTATTCTTGCTGGTGTTTATACAATTTCACATTGCATTGATAGACCGATATGCATTCTACATTGTAGCATTCATTCTTTTCATACTAGGCCTACTTGTAAAATTCATCATTTCATTTTTTTCCAAAATAGCCGGATGAAATTTTTGTACTACGTAATTAGCGATTTTCAACTTCACTGTGGTGCATGAACATGTACATACATGTAGTATAATCTGAAAATCCAATAGGCCCTATATCTGGAGAGGATTTTAGGTGATATGCGAAATCAACAACAATAACAGCTGTCTCAACGAATCACTTGAATAAGACCGTTCACAGAAAATTACGATAATTATGTAGCTATGTCATGTAAATGTCATACCGTATACTATAGTGGATAGTCCATGTATTTCATTCAATCTCTCGTTTCATTATTTTCAGGTTTCGGTGCCGATCGGTATGGCAAAGTGAAAGCTGAAACAGAGTCAATTGTGCGCAAAAAGTTACATACTGAAGCGGAATTACTGAGAAAACAAAATTTGTCCTGAATACACATAATACATATCATGCGGAAATGTTGCACTTTTTCTTCAATTTAATTATCGTATAATTTTCGTGCTCGGGGAGTCTCAAATGTAACTACTTTTATCTAAGGAAATCGAAGGCTATTTTAATTTGCCTATGAAATTCCTACAACATAACTTTATGGGAATGCTATAAGGGATTTCTCCATGGGTTTGAAAGGGTTTTTTGCACTGAGAATGAAAGGGATTTCTATGGGATATCATATGGGAATCATAAGGGACTTTAAGGGGATCCCGTAGAAAACCCATAGAAAATCATATGGGATTCGTAGGGGAACCCCATAGAAATCCCCTTTCAGTCCCATTAAAAAGGGTCCAAAAATACCATAGAAAATTTTGTATGGGAATCCCATACAATAGAGTCACTCGGGTAAGCTTCATGCAATGCACAATAACGGCACATAAATCGCACGCATTTTCACTTAGATGCACCTGCCAACGTCTGTATCATTGGGTTAGAATCAGTCACATGAGTAAATCGAAGCTCTTAATTGGTTCTTCATGCCCCAACTTAGTTCCCCCGGATGTGCCGCGACCTTGAGTCAATTTCCATTCTAGCGAACTGCAGATAAACAGTTTATTTCTATGAAACAGACTGTTGGTCACTTAAATCATTTTACTCACTTTGCTTGATTTGCGTGGTGGTCGAATCATTCGTCGGTGTCCTGAATTACGCGTTCGGCTATTTTCCGCTAGTCTCTTCTATCATCCTAGCTATCCGGTGCAGGTAAACTTCCCAACAATCTTTGATGCTGTCTGTCCACCACTTCATTGATCGGCTCTTTGCTGGCTTGATGCCATCTGCAATCTTCACTGGGCAATGATTTTTCATGCGGCAGATGTGGCCGAACAGACTCAGTTTGAGCCTATTAATCATTTACACAAGCCATAATTTGGGGTTTACTCTTCTTAAGACTTCATAATTGGTGGTGCGGTGAAACCATCTCACACCTAAAATCCTTCGGAAGCACCGCCACTCAAAGGCATCGAGACGCCGCTTATCCGTCTTTCTCAATGTCCACGTTTCCGAAGTAAGCATCAGTACGCTGGAAACACACGATTGCAACACCGTGTATTTTAGTTCTTGTGCTATTCAAGTGACTCCACCTTATTATGTCAAAACACCCTGAATGCCATGTCAAATCGCTGACGAATTCCATTACACATCCCTCGCCATTTATCGTCATTCAAAGATAAGTGAACTTGTGGACTGTTTCGATTGCACTGTTGTTGGCCGAAAGCTCTGCTTTTTGGCTTGTCTCCACTATCACTAATCCCTTCGCTTTATCGGTGTTGATCGTACAGGCACATGTTCCTGTATCTGAAGAGACGAAGTTTCGGCTATTCTCCAGTTCTCACCAACTTTCATCCGAAAGTGTCATGTCATCGGCAAGGCTTGGGTTGTTGATAGGCCGTCCTGAATTGCACCCTTGCCGCATTGTTGTAACACGTTCCAGGTATACAGAGCAAAGTAACCGATCACAAGGGATCACCCTGTCTGGAATCCTTGTCTAAATCAGTCACCAGCTTCGTGTCCGAGTCTAACTGCAGCCCTGGCAATGTAGTACATGCTCTTCAAAGTGTGGATAATCTTAGCATCCACTCCGCATGATTTCAGTACTGCCCACATCGCGTCTTGGCAAATGTTGCCGAAAGCCTCAGAGAAATCGATGAGGCAGACCATCAGCAAGGATCTGTTGCACAGTACTGCTGTCTATGCAGAAGCCTGCTTGTTTTTCTACTGGGAGTGGCTCGACAGAATCTTTCAGGCGCTCTAGAATGATGAGTAAGAACACTTTGAACATGTGGTTTATCAGAGATAAGATGATGCAGTTGCTGCAGATTCTTAGATTTCCTTTCTTTGGGCAGTGTCATTATAACCGACTTGTTTCCTTTCATCACGAACTTTCCCTTCAGACTATGCTTGACTGCATTTAATGAGCAGCTCTTCTGCAACAATTTCAAATCGGCTCGCACCGCCTTTCGAACTTCACGCACCGCCTTTCGAACTTCATTACACTCGCTCCTGTTTATTTTCATGTCCTCTTGTGAGCTGTAGTCTGCTATGTTTCGACCTTGCTTTTCATCCGTAAATACGAGGATTGTCCTCTGAGTGACTCCTTTGTGGTAGTAGACTCTGTCTTTGCCTCTTTGATTGTTGAATACAACCCACCTGTTCCTTCTTCCCTTAGGTTAATCAAACCAAACTTTTGGGTGAATTAGGATAAATTGAGATTATCAATGAGTCTGGAAATTATCCTCCGAAAATCTGCGGGCACCCTGTATTGACTCTCGACCAATCCGCTTGCTTGGGGATTGTATGCTGCAACCCGATGATGTATGATTCCATTCATTCGAAGAGAGGTAGTCAACTCCGCCGACACGAAGACACTTCCATTGTCCGTTGTAATCTTCACGCTTTGGCCAAACGTTGTAAAGATGGATGATAAGAATATGATGATATCAGCACTGACGATTTGCTTGTAGCATGCTTAGGAAATCACAAACCGACTGTGATAGTCAACGCCGACCAGAGTGTAGAATAGTTGACCTGTTTCATCTGTCTGCGGTCCGGTGATCTCCGAGGCCAAATGCACGAAGGGACAAGAATGCCAGTCGATCTTACTTAAATCGACAGTTCTTGATTCATAATTCCGTCCGAATTGTTCTGTAGAGGTTTTTGGTAATGTCTATGATGATTGTAGTAAGGTAAATCACCAAAGTAAGTTATTCTTGTCTCTAACAGCCCGGAGAGAGAGTTTTTAGAACACCGTCTTGTCTCGCAGTCAGAGAAGTTGTGTTATTATTATCATCATCAGCTTTACATTCGCCAAGTGACAGGATGGGAAGGTAATTAAGATAAGGCGAAGAGATTACAAGTGGAAAGTGAAGTAAAGAGAGGTGTTAAAATCAAGGAGAGCAGCAGCTGTACACCATTTGTTAACGTGCATCGCAACTAAGGCTGATTGATGACACCGCTACAGTACTCCCCTCCCAGCCTTTACGTCAGTGAAGGCGATGCCGTAGTAGAATGGAGATGTTCATCCTGGAGCGTAACGAGCGGGAGATTGTATGTGCCGTCCAGAGCGCGTGGTCGGAGTAGGAGTGTCAGCACTCGATCCATCCAAGTGGGCGGGCTTGAGGCGGTCGATGGATATTGTCTCTCAGCGGCCGTTTTTGGAGATACAGTAAAATTTATCGCTCCGACTGAGGATGAGATAAGGTCCGTCGTACGTAGGTTGAAGCGGCTTGCGCACAGCATCGTATAGCATAAAAACATGACTGCATGTGGCCAATTCGGTGGGAAAGAAAATTGGCTTGGACTGAGGGCGTGGAGACGGGGCTGTCAGCTCTCGCATGAATGACTGAAGATGTGTGACATAATCACAAACGGCCGTTCCTTCTGCATCAGGCTGTGACTGAGAATTATCACTGCTGAGGAATTGACCAGGTAAACGTAATGTTGTGCAGAGAGTCAATTCAGCTGGGGAGCAATTAATGTCGGTTTTGACGGCTGACCGCAAACCGAGCATAACGATAGGCAAATTGTCTGTCCAGTGCTGCGGCGAGGGTTGTGACTTGAGGGCGGTTTTGAGCTGGCGATGTAGACGCTCCACCATCCCATTTGACATCGGGTGATACGCCGTTGTTCGAATGCGAGTACATCCCAGAAGTTGAGTGATGTCAGTAAATAAAGCAGACTGAAAACTGTCGACCGCGATCAGTTATGATCAGTGATGATCTCAGGAACGCCAAACATGGAGATCCAGCGCTCCACGAAAGCGCGTGCAACCGTTGATGCAGGTTAAGATGTAAGTGTAACCGTTGGAGGGAGCAAACGGTCCGACAAGATCAATGTGGACATGATGAAAGCGAGCGTCCGGTGCTGGAAACGTGCCGATGGGAGCACGAGTATGGCGGTTGACCTTCGACCGTTGACAGGGAATGCAGGCGCGAGTCCATTGTCTGATATCGCGTTTCATATCAGGCCAAAAAAAGCGCTCGGATACCAGTTTGATGCTGGGCTTGATGCCAGGATGTTTGAGACCGTGAATAACGTCGAATATTCTTCTACGCAAGACAGTTGGGATAAAGGGGCGAGGTAAACCAGTAGAGAGGTCACAAGTCACTGATCGAGTAGACGAAGGAATGGGAATGTCTTGCAATTGTAGGCCAGTGTCATGCTTGTTGCGGTAGCCTTGCAGGTCGCTGTCTTGTCGTTGAGCGTTGGCGATTTCTTCATGAGTAGGGCAGAAAGGACGAGTGATGGCTGAGACTTCCACGCGTGACAAAGAATCAGCAACAATTTTATCCTTACCGCTGACATGTCGAATGTCACAAGAAAACTGCAAAATATAGTCTAGGTGTCGGACTTCTAGCGGGGAATGTCGATCAGCAGACGTGGAGACAGCGTAAGTGAGTGGCTTATGGTCAGTCAGTACGGTGAAGGTCCAACCTTCTAAGCAATGGCGAAAATGGCGAATTGCAAGGTAGATGGCCAGTAGCTCTCTGCCGAAAGTGCTGTACCGAGACTCCGTGTCGGATAGTTTCCGTGAAAAGAATGCAAACCGTTGAAGTTCACTGTCTGTCAACTGTTGCAGAGACGCACCAACAGCGAAGTTAGACGCGTCGACGGTGAGTACCAACTGTGAAGATTGATCGGGAAAAGCCAGACAAGTAGCGCTGGTGAGGGCACGTTTGGCGTCGTTGAAGGATTGTTCAGCTTCGGAGGACCAACTCAGGGACTTGGATGCGCCTTTGAGCAGATTGGTTAGGGGCTGTAGAAGACTTGCACATCGAGGGATAAAGCGGTGGTAAAAATTGATCATGCCGAGGAATCGACGGAGTTCAGCTATCGAGTTCGGCTGGGGAAAATTTGAGACAGCAGTGACCTTGTCTTCGACGGGCGCAATTCCATGACAGTCGATCTTGTGTCCGAGAAAGGTAATTGATGAGACACCGAAAACACACTTAGACGGGCTCAGTGTGAGTCCGTACTCATCAAGGCGTTGAAACAGCATTCTGAGATGGGACTGGTGCTCTTCCGGTGAGGAGCTAGCGACTAGCAGGTCATCAACGTAGGCAAATACGAAGCTAAAACCACGTAAAATTTCGTCAATGAAGCGTTGAAATGTCTGTGCTGCGTTGCGTAGACCGAAGGGCATCCTGGTAAACTCGAAAAGACCGGAAGGAGTTGTAACTGCAGTCTTCGCAACATCATCAGGTTCGACAGGAATCTGATGATAGGCACGAGTCAAGTCGATGGATGAGAACACAGTCTTGCCTTTGAGGTTGGACGAAAAGTCTTGGATGTGGGAACTGGATACCGGTCACGTACAGTCAAATGGTTGAGAGCGCGGTAGTCACCGCAAGGGCGCCAATCGCCAGACTTCTTGGTGACCATGTGCAGAGGAGAGGACCAAGCGCTATCAGACGGAGAACGATACCCATCTCAAGCATGTGCTGGAACTCCTCTTTGGCATAACGCAAACGGTCCGGTGCTAAGTGGCGAGGGCGAGTGAAAAGTGGAGGGCCTGTGGTGCGGATGTGGTGAGTCACATTGTGCTTGGAAGCGTCTTCATGCAGGGAGTGATTCGTTAATCGAGGAAACTGGCGTAGGAGAGTCAAATAAGGACATTGAGAGGCAGGCGCAGACGGATGAGTCAGAAGAGGACTGAGCTGCTGAACACCGTTGGCCGTGGTGCCAAGAACAAAAAAGGCTTGTAAAGCTGTCCAGAAGGCGACAGTGGTTCAGGTCAATCAGGAGGTGGAAGTGGCTGAGGAAGTCAGCTCCGATGATAGGATGAGTGACATGAGCTATGACGAAAATCCACCGAAAGGTACGCCGTAGTCCCAAGTTCAAGGTCAACGATCGCTGGCCGAAGGTTGAGATGATGGCGTGATTAGCTGCGAAGAGAGGTTCACCACGGAAGCCATTTCGACGATCAGCAGTCGTAGGAGGAAAGACACTGACCTCAGCACCATTGTCGATCAGGAACTTGTTGCCAGAGTAGCGGTGGCAGCCGCCACCTCTACTGTTGGGCCGAGGAGTCTCCCGATTGGAAGCTGCAGGGCTTAATGCACTTCTCAGCTGCCGTGTTGTATTTTCGGTGATACCAGCACACATCAGGACGGTCGCCAACGACGATTATAGAGCGGTCCCGGGACTTAGAACGCTCACGTGAGTTCCTAGTGGTGCACAAGGAGGAGATGCGTTCAGCGAGTCGGTTCACAGTCTTCTCCAAGCGATCCAGTCGGTCGCTGAGACTGTCAGGGCGGTTGACTGAAGCGACCGCGGCGTGGAGGGGAACTGGAGCGTCGAGAATTCGATCAGCTATGTCTGCAACATCTTCGAGTGGCATGGAGTCCTTGGAGGCAGCGAGAATGGATTGAGCGTGAAGAGGGAGTTTCTGAACAAAGAGTTGTCGCAGAAGTCCTTCATCGAAGTTGCGGTGACCCAGCAGGTGACGCATGCGGCGCAGGAGTTGCGCCTCACCAAGCTCCTCCTCGCTGAGTAGCTGACGCAACCGTTTGTGTTCGGAGACTGAGGTTCATTTGATGATGGCAGCCTTCAGCTCATCATACTGATCGGTCATCGGGCGAGAAACGATCAGGTCGCGAACTTCTTGAGCGATCTCTTGAGGGAGTGTGCGAATGATGTGGCCAAACATAGTTTCCTGCTTGGTAACTCGACAGACGTCGAATTCCGCCTCGCAGAGTGAGAACCACAGCTCGACGTCGGAGGACCAGAAGGAAGGTAGCTTCACACTTAGAGCGGCGAGTTGAGTTGGGTCGGTCATGATTTTTAGTTGGGCGCCAATTTGTAGAGGTTTTTGGTAATGTCTATGATGATTGTAGTAAGGTAAATCACCAAAGTAAGTTATTCTTGTCTCTAACAGCCCGGAGAGAGAGTTTTTAGAACACCGTCTTGTCTCGCAGTCAGAGAAGTTGTGTTATTATTATCATCATCAGCTTTACATTCGCCAAGTGACAGGATGGGAAGGTAATTAAGATAAGGCGAAGAGATTACAAGTGGAAAGTGAAGTAAAGAGAGGTGTTAAAATCAAGGAGAGCAGCAGCTGTACACCATTTGTTAACGTGCATCGCAACTAAGGCTGATTGATGACACCGCTACAGTTCCGTCTCTTTATCGATATTGGGCCACCAGAATAAGAGTCGTACATTCTGTTTCGTCTTCGCGGCAAAACAGATCGAAGGCCCATATGCGGCTGTTGTTGAAGTTGATATCTCAGGTACGTCGGCACCACTACTCTTTCGCTTCGGTACAGGATGCCATCTCCCACAGAGTTCTGCTTGAAGTCGACGGTAAGGTCTGAGATCTTCCCGCTCCTGCATTGATAAACAACCAAATTTTGGCATAAATCAGAATGAGAGATTACATATATTTTCGAAATTGAAAATAATTTCAAAGATATGTATGAATTTAATTAATCTTTAATAAAAAAGGCTACTATGCTCAATACAAGATTAATAAATAATGGTATCACATAAGATGCCTTCATACAACAACTTTTCGTCCGATTTAGAAAAAAACAAAATTGATTAGATATGGTACTCCCAAAATTTCGCAGAAATTTATTTAGAAGAAAATGCAATAATTATGTTGTGATCTCGGATCTCGGATCTCAGTCACTTCCTTCCCATCTTGATCTCGAATATTTATAGCGCTCTGCATCTCTAAGTGCATCTATTGATGCGTTTGTAACTAGTGTTGTAGTGATATAAACCAAATTATTTATATATTTTGAACGTTGGAAAGTGATGTCAGTCTTATTGACTACTTTCGAATTGCAGCATGGTTGATCACAGGGAGCCTTTTGCTAAAGTAAATGCAACTCGTAGCAAAGTAGTTTAGATGCCATTGAAACTGAAATGATAGGAGACTGAATTTTTTAAACTCTTTATATGACGAAGACTTATTGTGCTATAAAGTTCATTCCTCATGACTGCAGAATATCACTTTGTGCAAGAGGTGTCTGACTCTGTATCATTTTTCAGCCCATAATTTCTATAGAGTCCAAGATCTACGAATAGCTCTCTTACGATGGTAGATCAAAAAGAGGAAAACATTTTGTTGGGCTTGAATTTAAACTATTATTGCATTTACGCGAGCTTTCGGACTTTATGTGAGCTCACATTCGGTGTAAGTGTAAGTGTTAGTGCTTTCTCCGGACTTAACTCCGGGGTAAGTGTAAACTTGACACCGGACATGAATTCGGGTTGAGTTTACACTCACCCTGGAGTGAACTCCGGTGTAAGTGCAAGTGCTACCCTAACACCAAACATGAACTCAGGTCGAGTAAACACTTACACCGGAGTAAACTCCCGGTGTAGATTTAACCTGAACTAAAGGAATCGAATCTTTTTCAAGTGCAAAGTATAGGATAGCAGCTGAATTTCACAACGGGATAAAAATCTAAAATTTAAGTAATTTACCGAATTATATGAAAATACATATTTCCAGTATATAATCCTACTGCTACATAGATAACTCGGACCATTCAAAGAGTTACCCCTAGAGGATAACTCCTTGTCGAGTTCATATCTGGTGTAAAGTGTGATAACTTCTACACTGGAAGCACCATAAGACCACTACATATCCGTTGCCGTGAGCATAAAACAAGCAGCAGATCTTCCATGTATAACCATCTTCAGAAATGTCACAGTTACAACTTTTCCACAACCATTCTTTCCCACGATGGTGATCCATCAAACATAAGACTTCGTGAACCATATTATATTAGAAAAATGAAACCAACAATCAACAACAAAATCGAGCTTAACAATTATGTGGATATTCTTTTTGACTAAAATTTTTTTCTATTATGTAAAAGTAGTAAAACATGACACTGTATTACATTATAGCAGTATCAAATTTCTAATTCAGACCTCTTGCCTTCTTCGAATCGCTTAATAGCTTTATACATTTTTTATACTTGTATGATATGTGCATGTACTTATAACTAAAGTCTTCGTATTACTAATCCATTTATATGTCCTTTGTTTTCATATCTAGTAAGGTCATCATTGAGATGGTACTATGCAACCCAATATTACCTGTTCCATAGCCCTTCCCCCTTTTGTATTCAGTATTATATTATTATGACATAGACGTCGGTGTGAATTTTAAATTTTATAATAGACCATATTTTCTTCCTTTTTAAAAGTAAAAAAAAAAGTTTTAAAGTAATTCATTCAATCCCACAATAACACATGTAGTAGGTTCATAGCAGAATACAACATTCTAGTGTACTTGTACATTGGACCTCCCCCCCCCCCAATCAAGAATTCGTTCCGCCGCCCTTACTTGTGCGTGACATAATTTCTAACTAATTTCTTGAACCCTTGCTAATTTTCTTATCTGAAATGATGAAATGGGAAACTCATCAAGCCTTGACTCTATGAAAAATGCTGCGGGCAATCAAGGAGCTCGACTTTCAAAAATTTAGAAATAGGTCCGCCCACGTGTCCATTGTCTTTGTGTAGGCCTCTCTATACTCGTCGCATCAACTCGTTCACAATGCTATCTACATCTGCATATGTGCATATCTTCCTGCACCCCGCCCTGTATCCGCAAGTGAATTTCGTGTTGGCCTACTCCTGCCCACCTGCGTAGGGGTCCTACCGGCACTTGTCCCCGGAGCCGGTTGCCAATCAATTAGCAGTCAGCTACATACGAAATTTTTAAGCGAATTCAACCGAAGCTATGGTAAATTTGCTTTTATTCAGCCAAAGATAGCACAAAACAGTGAGTGAAGCTATGCGATGACAATTATTGCAAACCTAATTCAGTCTTCTAGAAGTGCACGAACCGCGCGTGGTGGAGGCATATACATATGTCACCCCGATTTGGGTGTTCTCAGACGCGTAAAATATCTTGAATCATAGTCATCTTCATCAGTCATGATAAGCATGAAAGATTGTAATTCAGTTGAAGGATTATTTAAACTGATACTGGATTGATTTATATCAGAAATATTTTCAATATTTCTATAATTGTCTTTCTTAGTCCAAAGATTCAAATTATCATTTAACAGAACAGAACAGAACAAAAATGCGTTTATTTCTAAGTAAATGTTAATCACACAGAGCACATAACGTTCACACTTTAGAGTATACATGACATACACATATGTCAAAAAGTTCATGCAAGTGACAGTATAGTGTTTTAGTACAAAAATTAATCAATAAATAGAAAATATATTTAGTAAAATGAAAGAAAATAAGTCAGCTACGAACTACATGTATACTCGTATCTAGGGGAAGACACATTCTGTAATTAAGCTGCGCACAAAACCACGGGAAAAATGAGTGCAGACGTCTAGACGTTGAGCAAAAAGGAATGGAGAATTGGCCACTGCGTGGGAGGCGAGATGGAACCATTTCATGGAGAGGATGGCATCTTGAATTCTCGCAAGCCCTCAAAAACTTCATGCCTGCCTTAAAAATACGTTCAGCCACTAATGGAAAGCGATTACAATCACAGTTCGCTCCACAAATAATGAAGTGAGCCCTTCTTTGAAAGGTCTCTAACTTATTCATTAAAGTTACAGGAATACATCCATAAACAGGTGACGCGTACAAAAATAGCGATGTAATCATGGCATGATACACAGTAGTCAAATCTTCAGAAGAGATGACATTTTTCAACCTACGTATTAGATACAGTCTCTTGGATGCATGTTTCAACATATCAGTAAATTGGAGCTTCCATGATAAAGTATTTGAAAAAGTAACTCCCAAAATTCGTAAAGAATCACACAGCTTAAACGATGTGTTAATATCATCCACTTGGAAAGGATGCGAGCGGCGAATTATCATTTCTTTGCATTTTCTAGAATTAAGCTTTAGTCCAGAATTGCAAAATTGTCTTTCAATGTATGATATAGGAATGCAAATAACATCTTCTTTCACAGCTTCTAAAATAGTTATGTCGTCTGCATATTGCACTGAAATAACATCATAATCACAAAATTCAATACAGCCCATGAAAGCGGCAAAAAGATACGGACCCAATACAGATCCCTGAGGAACCCCAGAAGGTATTTCCACAACATAGCCCAAGGAGTCACGTACTTTTACTTGAAAGTGGCGATCAGTAAGATATGAGTAAAGCCATTTAAGGAAGCCAGCGTCCATACCTCTGTCTTTCATATAGTTGAGCAAACGATGAAATTGAAGTCCATCGAATGCCTTGGACAAGTCTAAGGTGATCACACGAACTGCCTGTGTACCTTTCATGTCGAGCAATGTCGTAATGCTGTCGTGTACTTGCACTAATGCACTTGTGGTCGATCCTTTAGGTCGATACGCATGTTGATTGCTACTGTAGCACTTCATTAATTCGTTTCTCACATTATCCAAAACTAGACGTTCAAACAACTTTGCTAAAACTGATAAGGTAGATATTGGCCTGAAATCCTGTAGCGATGGCTTCGGTAATTTGGGGACAGGACAAACGAATGCACATTTGAAATACCGAGGAAATGTCTTCTCTTGTATCGACCGATTTAAAATGGCACATAATGGTCTGCATAAAAAGTGAGCACCGATAATCAGAAGCTTAGTCGGAATCATATCGGGGCCAATCGCTTTACCAATCTTGAGACGTAGGAGCTTCTGTAGCACATCATATTCAGATACTCTAAAGCTCCAGCTGTTATCGTCAAGAGGACCAAGTTCAACATCATCTGAGACATTGAAATTCTCAGAGAAAACTTTGGTAAATGCTTGAGCCAGAGCATCGGAGCCAGAAAAGTCATTAATCAAAGTATCAAGTTGATTCTTCCCAGCTTTCCCGTCAACGTCCCTTACAACGCTCCATACACCTTTGACAGTAGCAAGTTGTCTATTCGCCCACAAACGTTTGGCTTTAGGAATTTCTTCTTTGATTTTGTTCTTGTAATGGTTGTAAAGTTGCCAATTCTTAGATCGAAAGGCCATCCACCTTTTGTCAATCAGTAACTTAAGAACTGGTGTAACCCACGGCTTGTCGTTATCAGAAAAATATACAAAAGTACACGGAATGACATGAGCACAGTCATAGAATAGTCTATAAAATTCACCGAGCATATCATCTACAGACAAAGAATGATTTATAGAATCAAAATCGGTCATGCTTAAACGATTTAAAAATTCGAGCAAAAAGGATTCACGAAAATCCCATACAGGAATGCGACGTCTATTGATGGAGTGCTTAACTTTACAAATAGGAGATAACAATACAGAGGAATGATCAGAGTTCTTAATAGGAGGGCCAATAATAGCGGAGTCTTCGTACAGTACAGACAATTCTTCATCAACTAAAATGCGATCTAAGATTGAATTTATACGAGTTGGGGTGTTGACTTTATCAATCAAATCAAATTGTTCATGCAAAAATAAGATAGAAAAGTCATTCAAATCTCCAGCAACAATGATGTTAACGTTAGGGTCAATTTCCAACATTTCATCAAGTGACATTGTTATATAAGAGGCAACACTATCATGCTCAGGTTTTGACAAACCCGGTGGAACATATAAATTACAACAAAGAACATGCCGGGAACCAGCATAAATGTCAATGAAAATAGATTCGATACATGGAGGGCAGATGGTAGACGGCAGAAATACTGAAGACTTCAAATCGTCAAACACCCATGAGCAAACACCACCTCCTCGGCGTCCATGGCGGTCAATTCGAAAGAGTGAGTAACCCGGTAAATTTATCAGATTATCATCAACATCTTGTGAAAGCCAGGTCTCAGTGACCATGACAATATCAGGTTTCAAATTTGTCACCGTAACACAAAGCTCATCGAATTTTGGAAAAATCGATCGGGCATTTAACAGAAAGAGAACAGGAGGCGCACGACTCATAAAACACGTTGACGAAAATTTTGAAGATTGTCACGGAGCTCAATTTTACCGTTATAGATAACTACATTTTCGCCATTGAGTTTTCTTTGGTATAATTCTTCTCTAAGTCTTCTATTCTGTTGCTGCTGCAATATTGTACGATCAGGTCGGATGAAAACTTTGTTATGTACCGAGGAATTACTCAATCGCTTAGATTTGGATAAGATTTCAGATTTTACGTGAAAATTGTTCACACGCACCTTGAGTAATCTAGACCCGTCGGCTCTTGGCTTACCGATCCTTCTGCAATCAGAGACAGTGACTTCATCCATATCAATTTCCCGCATCATTACTTGAAACTGCTCTTTATCAGCACGCTTCCTATCATCCAAACTACCATTATGCGTGATATGGCCCTGAGGCCGAGTCCTCCACGTACCCGGTTCCATAATATAAAGGGTTCAAAAGAAAAGATTCTTCGGGTACTTCCAAGCGATTATTATTGCGTGTGCGACGTTTCGCCCCAAAGGCTTAATCATGCACGAATGAAGATGTACAGCGCAACATTCACTATATGGAAACGGTATATTGATGACGTTTGGATTGTTTGGCCAGCAGAGATCTCCTCTGCGGAACTGTTGAACACGTGCAACTCCGTCTCCAAAGCCATACAATTTACCATAGACCAACCGAGAACCAGCGGCTATCTTCCCTTTCTCGACTGTGAAATACAGCAAAGTTTTGACAATACGTTCTCCTCGAGACTTTACACGAAGGAGATAAACAGTGGCTGCATTTTCCCTTGGAATGCGGGTGGACCTATTTCTCAAAAACGTGGAATATTGATCGGGGAACTAATTCGAGCAGAGAGACGGTCCACAACCGAAGCAAACCGTCATTATTCCATCGATTTGATTTTTAACAAATTCGTGAGAAATGGATATCCATTGCCATTTATCAAAAAGACATACAGAAAGCTAAGATCTAGAGACAAGCCTAAATCGAAGAAGGATAAAGAAAAGAAAATCCACATGAAAATCCCCTTCATTGATGAAGTCTTGAAACGGAAGATATCCAACTTGATGAAAAGAACAGGTGTACATGACCTGATGAACATTTGGTACGACTCCGGAAGCAGCTTAAAACGGAGATTCCACCCCCCTAAGGAAATGCCTCAATGCTCTGCCGATTGCTGTGCATGTAACTTTTCTAAAAAAGAGAAAGATTCCTGTTTTGAGAAAAACCTGATATACAAGATAACCTGCAAATTGTGCTCGAAATACTATATCGGTGAGACATCAAGATTGGTAGGGACGCGCATAAAGGAACACGTAATGTCGAGTAATCCCTCTGCAGTGAAGGAACACTTTGTTTCTGACCATAAAGGACATTCAATGAATATTGAATGGGAGATCGTGCACCGAAATCTGAAAGGTTATGTGAAGAGAAGGAGCTTGGAAAGCAGATACATCAATGATGCTGGTAACCAAGCTATGAACAGACAAGAATCTTTCAACCATATGAACTTTTGCACATCCGCCTCAAGATTTTCTTAATTTTCATGGTACTTTTAATCTTTGTTATCAGTAGAATTTTTAACCTTAACATGTGCTCACGTGATAATTTTCTTTATCGATTTTCTTCGGTCGTATGATGTGAATGTTGCGCTGTACATCTTCATTCGTGCATGATTAAGCCTTTGGGGCGAAACGTCGCACACGCAATAATAATCGCTTGGAAGTACCCGAAGAATCTTTTCTTTTGAACCCTTTATACCATTATGCGTTTCTGGAATTCCTTGTATTATTAAACTATCCAATCTCGAAATTCTCTTTTGAAACTCAGACATGCACTCAGAAAATACGGTTTCTCCCACATTATTTATGCTGGACTTCATCGCACTAACCTCTTGATTAAGGGACGTGTGATCAGCCTGAATGATATTAACAATTTTTTCAATTGTCTCGAAGCGCTTACTAAAAGACGATAGCATGTCTTTGACATCCTTGAGCTCATTACTTAAAGATTCGCGAGTTTCACATATGATCTGTTTGAGTTCATCAACAGTACCCATGTTCGACTGTAAAACAGAGTTGGAGCGTAACTGACGCTGTTTTGGCGTTGCCATCGTAAGAGCAAGTGTGTAAAAAAAGTGGGGACGGATTCGAACCACTGACACTGTTCACGTTAGTCAAACGCGCTGACCACTAGACTATGCAACAGATCCGAAAATAACACCAGCAGATTACGTTTATGATTCAATTTTGCCAAAAAATCAATGCAGCGAGCTTGAATTGCATCGGCAGACAATTACCAGCCCGACCAGTGACAGAGGCAGGGATTACAGCTCACCAGAGAAATACACACAAGCTGGGCACACAAAAAATGCGATGAACAATCTTGGCTTTCCCAGGGCAAATATCTCCAATCCACCACAACAGAGAGATGTATAAGGAATCGACGAATCAGTAGATACCAAAAACTTGGACGGAAACGCTTGAAAAAAACACCAGAGAACGACGAAAAAGACAATGACACGGCCAAGCACAGAGCGACGTCAGCACAGCAAAATGTGCTAAAAATTGCTTCATAGATTGCACTTGACACCGTCTTACACTCATTTCATATTCTTTTGTTAAACATGATAAAGGACTTCCCTGATTAAGTGGTATCTGCATAATTCATTTCAACATGACTGGTCAAGTGATTCTATTGATAAGATTAGAGTGCAGTAACATCCCGATTTACGTAAGAGATGCGTTCCTGGAAATCGTTTTGTAGTGATCCCATGGCAAAATCAAGTGCAAAATGTGCAACGATGAGTCATCGCCGTGACCTCGCGCGACCTTAGGTTACCGCTCCGCGTCATGAAATACGTGATGTGACTACTGCTGCTTTTATAAGTAGTGCTAAAATGGGAAAAATGTGAAGGCGTGATGTATTACTGAGTGTATTGTAATGGGACTACAAGCAGAGGCAGGAGTGACCTTGAACTGGCCTCTCCGGGAGAGAGAGAGGGTGAGACTACAAGCAGAGGCAGTAGGAGTGACTTTGACCTGACCACTCCGGGAGAGAGGGTGAGACTACAAGCAGAGAAGGGATTTTGTCCAGGATGGAGCATGTTTTGTGTCATGTCGTGCAGAAGCGGATGTCTTTTGTCCACTGTTACCACTGATCTGTGACTGTTAGATGTGATGAGACTACAAGCAGAGGCAGTAGGAGTAACCTTGACCTGACCTCTCGGGAGAGAGGGTGAGACTACAAGCAGAGAAGGGATTTTGTCCAGGATGGAGCATGTTTTGTGTCATGTCGTGCAGAAGTGGATGTCTTTTGTCCACTGTTACCACTGGTCTGTGACTGTAAGATGTGATGAGACTACAAGCAGAGGCAGTAGGAGTGACCTTGACCTGACCTCTCCGGGAGAGAGGGTGAGACTACAAGCAGAGAAGGGATTTTGTCCAGGATGGAGCATGTTTTGTGTCATGTCGTGCAGAAGTGGATGTCTTTTGTCCACTGTTACCACTGGTCTGTGACTGTAAGATGTGATGAGACTACAAGCAGAGGCAGGAGGAGTGACCTTGACCTGACCTCTCAGGGAGAGAGGGTGAGACTACAAGCAGAGAAGGGATTTTGTCCAGGATGGAGCATGTTTTGTGTCATGTCGTGCAGAAGTGGATGTCTTTTGTCCACTGTTACCACTGGTCTGTGACTGTAAGATGTGATGAGACTACAAGCAGAGGCAGGAGGAGTGACCTTGACCTGACCTCTCCGGGAGAGAGGGTGAGACTACAAGCAGAGAAGGGATTTTGTCCAGGATGGAGCATGTTTTGTGTCATGTCGTGCAGAAGTGGATGTCTTTTGTCCACTGTTACCACTGGTCTGTGACTGTAAGATGTGATGAGACTACAAGCAGAGGCAGGAGGAGTGACCTTGACCTGACCTCTCAGGGAGAGAGGGTGAGACTACAAGCAGAGAAGGGATTTTGTCCAGGATGGAGCATGTTTTGTGTCATGTCGTGCAGAAGTGGATGTCTTTTGTCCACTGTTACCACTGGTCTGTGACTGTAAGATGTGATGAGACTACAAGCAGAGGCAGGAGGAGTGACCTTGACCTGACCTCTCCGGGAGAGAGGGTGAGACTACAAGCAGAGAAGGGATTTTGTCCAGGATGGAGCATGTTTTGTGTCATGTCGTGCAGAAGTGGATGTCTTTTGTCCACTGTTACCACTGGTCTGTGACTGTAAGATGTGATGAGACTACAAGCAGAGGCAGGAGGAGTGACCTTGACCTGACCTCTCCGGGAGAGAGGGTGAGACTACAAGCAGAGAAGGGATTTTAACCAGGATGGAGCATGTTTTGTGTCATGTCGTGCAGAAGTGGTTGTCTTTTGTCCACCGTTGCCACTGGTCTGTGACTGTAAGATGTGATGAGACTACAAGCAGAGGCAGTAGGAGTGACCTTGACCTGACCTCTCCGGGAGAGAGGGTGAGACTACAAGCATAGAAGGGATTTTTTCCTGGATGGAGCATGTTTTGTGTCATGTCGTGCGGAAGTGGATGTCCTTTGTCCACTGTTACCACTGGTCTGTGACTGTAAGATATGATGAGACTACAAGCAGAGGCAGGAGGAGTGACCTTGACCTGACCTCTCAGGGAGAGAGGGTGAGACTAAAAGCAGCGAAGGGATTTTGTCCAGGATGGAGCATGTTTTGTGTCATGTCGTGCAGAAGTGGATGTCTTTTGTCCACTGTTACCACTGGTCTGTGACTGTAAGATGTGATGAGACTACAAGCAGAGGCAGGAGGAGTGACCTTGACCTGACCTCTCCGGGAGAGAGGGTGAGACTACAAGCAGAGAAGGGATTTTGTCCAGGATGGAGCATGTTTTGTGTCATGTCGTGCAGAAGTGGATGTCTTTTGTCCACTGTTACCACTGGTCTGTGACTGTAAGATGTGATGAGACTACAAGCAGAGGCAGGAGGAGTGACCTTGACCTGACCTCTCAGGGAGAGAGGGTGAGACTACAAGCAGAGAAGGGATTTTGTCCAGGATGGAGCATGTTTTGTGTCATGTCGTGCAGAAGTGGATGTCTTTTGTCCACTGTTACCACTGGTCTGTGACTGTAAGATGTGATGAGACTACAAGCAGAGGCAGGAGGAGTGACCTTGACCTGACCTCTCAGGGAGAGAGGGTGAGACTACAAGCAGAGAAGGGATTTTGTCCAGGATGGAGCATGTTTTGTGTCATGTCGTGCAGAAGTGGATGTCTTTTGTCCACTGTTACCACTGGTCTGTGACTGTAAGATGTGATGAGACTACAAGCAGAGGCAGTAGGAGTGACCTTGACCTGACCTCTCCGGGAGAGAGGGTGAGACTACAAGCAGAGAAGGGATTTTGTCCAGGATGGAGCATGTTTTGTGTCATGTCGTGCAGAAGTGGATGTCTTTTGTCCACTGTTACCACTGGTCTGTGACTGTAAGATGTGATGAGACTACAAGCAGAGGCAGGAGGAGTGACCTTGACCTGACCTCTCCGGGAGAGAGGGTGAGACTACAAGCAGAGAAGGGATTTTGTCCAGGATGGAGCATGTTTTGTGTCATGTCGTGCAGAAGTGGATGTCTTTTGTCCACTGTTACCACTGGTCTGTGACTGTAAGATGTGATGAGACTACAAGCAGAGGCAGTAGGAGTGACCTTGACCTGACCTCTCCGGGAGAGAGGGTGAGACTACAAGCAGAGAAGGGATTTTGTCCAGGATGGAGCATGTTTTGTGTCATGTCGTGCAGAAGTGGATGTCTTTTGTCCACTGTTACCACTGGTCTGTGACTGTAAGATGTGATGAGACTACAAGCAGAGGCAGGAGGAGTGACCTTGACCTGACCTCTCCGGGAGAGAGGGTGAGACTACAAGCAGAGAAGGGATTTTGTCCAGGATGGAGCATGTTTTGTGTCATGTCGTGCAGAAGTGGATGTCTTTTGTCCACTGTTACCACTGGTCTGTGACTGTAAGATGTGATGAGACTACAAGCAGAGGCAGGAGGAGTGACCTTGACCTGACCTCTCAGGGAGAGAGGGTGAGACTACAAGCAGAGAAGGGATTTTGTCCAGGATGGAGCATGTTTTGTGTCATGTCGTGCAGAAGTGGATGTCTTTTGTCCACTGTTACCACTGGTCTGTGACTGTAAGATGTGATGAGACTACAAGCAGAGGCAGTAGGAGTGACCTTGACCTGACCTCTCAGGGAGAGAGGGTGAGACTACAAGCAGAGAAGGGATTTTGTCCAGGATGGAGCATGTTTTGTGTCATGTCGTGCAGAAGTGGATGTCTTTTGTCCACTGTTACCACTGGTCTGTGACTGTAAGATGTGATGAGACTACAAGCAGAGGCAGGAGGAGTGACCTTGACCTGACCTCTCAGGGAGAGAGGGTGAGACTACAAGCAGAGAAGGGATTTTGTCCAGGATGGAGCATGTTTTGTGTCATGTCGTGCAGAAGTGGATGTCTTTTGTCCACTGTTACCACTGGTCTGTGACTGTAAGATGTGATGAGACTACAAGCAGAGGCAGTAGGAGTGACCTTGACCTGACCTCTCAGGGAGAGAGGGTGAGACTACAAGCAGAGAAGGGATTTTGTCCAGGATGGAGCATGTTTTGTGTCATGTCGTGCAGAAGTGGATGTCTTTTGTCCACTGTTACCACTGGTCTGTGACTGTAAGATGTGATGAGACTACAAGCAGAGGCAGTAGGAGTGACCTTGACCTGACCTCTCCGGGAGAGAGGGTGAGACTACAAGCAGAGAAGGGATTTTGTCCAGGATGGAGCATGTTTTGTGTCATGTCGTGCAGAAGTGGATGTCTTTTGTCCACTGTTACCACTGGTCTGTGACTGTAAGATGTGATGAGACTACAAGCAGAGGCAGTAGGAGTGACCTTGACCTGACCTCTCAGGGAGAGAGGGTGAGACTACAAGCAGAGAAGGGATTTTGTCCAGGATGGAGCATGTTTTGTGTCATGTCGTGCAGAAGTGGATGTCTTTTGTCCACTGTTACCACTGGTCTGTGACTGTAAGATGTGATGAGACTACAAGCAGAGGCAGTAGGAGTGACCTTGACCTGACCTCTCAGGGAGAGAGGGTGAGACTACAAGCAGAGAAGGGATTTTGTCCAGGATGGAGCATGTTTTGTGTCATGTCGTGCAGAAGTGGATGTCTTTTGTCCACTGTTACCACTGGTCTGTGACTGTAAGATGTGATGAGACTACAAGCAGAGGCAGGAGGAGTGACCTTGACCTGACCTCTCAGGGAGAGAGGGTGAGACTACAAGCAGAGAAGGGATTTTGTCCAGGATGGAGCATGTTTTGTGTCATGTCGTGCAGAAGTGGATGTCTTTTGTCCACTGTTACCACTGGTCTGTGACTGTAAGATGTGATGAGACTACAAGCAGAGGCAGTAGGAGTGACCTTGACCTGACCTCTCAGGGAGAGAGGGTGAGACTACAAGCAGAGAAGGGATTTTGTCCAGGATGGAGCATGTTTTGTGTCATGTCGTGCAGAAGTGGATGTCTTTTGTCCACTGTTACCACTGGTCTGTGACTGTAAGATGTGATGAGACTACAAGCAGAGGCAGGAGGAGTGACCTTGACCTGACCTCTCAGGGAGAGAGGGTGAGACTACAAGCAGAGAAGGGATTTTGTCCAGGATGGAGCATGTTTTGTGTCATGTCGTGCAGAAGTGGATGTCTTTTGTCCACTGTTACCACTGGTCTGTGACTGTAAGATGTGATGAGACTACAAGCAGAGGCAGTAGGAGTGACCTTGACCTGACCTCTCAGGGAGAGAGGGTGAGACTACAAGCAGAGAAGGGATTTTGTCCAGGATGGAGCATGTTTTGTGTCATGTCGTGCAGAAGTGGATGTCTTTTGTCCACTGTTACCACTGGTCTGTGACTGTAAGATGTGATGAGACTACAAGCAGAGGCAGTAGGAGTGACCTTGACCTGACCTCTCAGGAGAGAGGTGAGACTACAAGCAGAGGCAGAGGAGTGACCTTGACCTGACCACTCCGGAGAGAGGGTGAGACTACAAGCAGAGAAGGGATTTTGTCCAGGATGGAGCATGTTTTGTGTCATGTCGTGCAGAAGTGGATGTCTTTTGTCCACTGTTACCACTGGTCTGTGACTGTAAGATGTGATGAGACTACAAGCAGAGGCAGGAGGAGTGACCTTGACCTGACCTCTCAGGGAGAGAGGGTGAGACTACAAGCAGAGAAGGGATTTTGTCCAGGATGGAGCATGTTTTGTGTCATGTCGTGCAGAAGTGGATGTCTTTTGTCCACTGTTACCACTGGTCTGTGACTGTAAGATGTGATGAGACTACAAGCAGAGGCAGTAGGAGTGACCTTGACCTGACCTCTCAGGGAGAGAGGGTGAGACTACAAGCAGAGAAGGGATTTTGTCCAGGATGGAGCATGTTTTGTGTCATGTCGTGCAGAAGTGGATGTCTTTTGTCCACTGTTACCACTGGTCTGTGACTGTAAGATGTGATGAGACTACAAGCAGAGGCAGGAGGAGTGACCTTGACCTGACCTCTCAGGGAGAGAGGGTGAGACTACAAGCAGAGAAGGGATTTTGTCCAGGATGGAGCATGTTTTGTGTCATGTCGTGCAGAAGTGGATGTCTTTTGTCCACTGTTACCACTGGTCTGTGACTGTAAGATGTGATGAGACTACAAGCAGAGGCAGTAGGAGTGACCTTGACCTGACCTCTCAGGGAGAGAGGGTGAGACTACAAGCAGAGAAGGGATTTTGTCCAGGATGGAGCATGTTTTGTGTCATGTCGTGCAGAAGTGGATGTCTTTTGTCCACTGTTACCACTGGTCTGTGACTGTAAGATGTGATGAGACTACAAGCAGAGGCAGTAGGAGTGACCTTGACCTGACCTCTCAGGGAGAGAGGGTGAGACTACAAGCAGAGAAGGGATTTTGTCCAGGATGGAGCATGTTTTGTGTCATGTCGTGCAGAAGTGGATGTCTTTTGTCCACTGTTACCACTGGTCTGTGACTGTAAGATGTGATGAGACTACAAGCAGAGGCAGTAGGAGTGACCTTGACCTGACCTCTCAGGGAGAGAGGGTGAGACTACAAGCAGAGAAGGGATTTTGTCCAGGATGGAGCATGTTTTGTGTCATGTCGTGCAGAAGTGGATGTCTTTTGTCCACTGTTACCACTGGTCTGTGACTGTAAGATGTGATGAGACTACAAGCAGAGGCAGTAGGAGTGACCTTGACCTGACCTCTCAGGGAGAGAGGGTGAGACTACAAGCAGAGAAGGGATTTTGTCCAGGATGGAGCATGTTTTGTGTCATGTCGTGCAGAAGTGGATGTCTTTTGTCCACTGTTACCACTGGTCTGTGACTGTAAGATGTGATGAGACTACAAGCAGAGGCAGTAGGAGTGACCTTGACCTGACCTCTCAGGGAGAGAGGGTGAGACTACAAGCAGAGAAGGGATTTTGTCCAGGATGGAGCATGTTTTGTGTCATGTCGTGCAGAAGTGGATGTCTTTTGTCCACTGTTACCACTGGTCTGTGACTGTAAGATGTGATGAGACTACAAGCAGAGGCAGGAGGAGTGACCTTGACCTGACCTCTCAGGGAGAGAGGGTGAGACTACAAGCAGAGAAGGGATTTTGTCCAGGATGGAGCATGTTTTGTGTCATGTCGTGCAGAAGTGGATGTCTTTTGTCCACTGTTACCACTGGTCTGTGACTGTAAGATGTGATGAGACTACAAGCAGAGGCAGGAGGAGTGACCTTGACCTGACCTCTCAGGGAGAGAGGGTGAGACTACAAGCAGAGAAGGGATTTTGTCCAGGATGGAGCATGTTTTGTGTCATGTCGTGCAGAAGTGGATGTCTTTTGTCCACTGTTACCACTGGTCTGTGACTGTAAGATGTGATGAGACTACAAGCAGAGGCAGTAGGAGTGACCTTGACCTGACCACTCCGGGAGAGAGGGTGAGACTACAAGCAGAGAAGGGATTTTGTCCAGGATGGAGCATGTTTTGTGTCATGTCGTGCAGAAGTGGATGTCTTTTGTCCACTGTTACCACTGGTCTGTGACTGTAAGATGTGATGAGACTACAAGCAGAGGCAGGAGGAGTGACCTTGACCTGACCTCTCAGGGAGAGAGGGTGAGACTACAAGCAGAGAAGGGATTTTGTCCAGGATGGAGCATGTTTTGTGTCATGTCGTGCAGAAGTGGATGTCTTTTGTCCACTGTTACCACTGGTCTGTGACTGTAAGATGTGATGAGACTACAAGCAGAGGCAGTAGGAGTGACCTTGACCTGACCTCTCAGGGAGAGAGGGTGAGACTACAAGCAGAGAAGGGATTTTGTCCAGGATGGAGCATGTTTTGTGTCATGTCGTGCAGAAGTGGATGTCTTTTGTCCACTGTTACCACTGGTCTGTGACTGTAAGATGTGATGAGACTACAAGCAGAGGCAGTAGGAGTGACCTTGACCTGACTTCTCAGGGAGAGAGGGTGAGACTACAAGCAGAGGCAGGAGGAGTGACCTTGACCTGACCACTCCGGGAGAGAGGGTGAGACTACAAGCAGAGAAGGGATTTTGTCCAGGATGGAGCATGTTTTGTGTCATGTCGTGCAGAAGTGGATGTCTTTTGTCCACTGTTACCACTGGTCTGTGACTGTAAGATGTGATGAGACTACAAGCAGAGGCAGGAGGAGTGACCTTGACCTGACCTCTCAGGGAGAGAGGGTGAGACTACAAGCAGAGAAGGGATTTTGTCCAGGATGGAGCATGTTTTGTGTCATGTCGTGCAGAAGTGGATGTCTTTTGTCCACTGTTACCACTGGTCTGTGACTGTAAGATGTGATGAGACTACAAGCAGAGGCAGTAGGAGTGACCTTGACCTGACCTCTCAGGGAGAGAGGGTGAGACTACAAGCAGAGAAGGGATTTTGTCCAGGATGGAGCATGTTTTGTGTCATGTCGTGCAGAAGTGGATGTCTTTTGTCCACTGTTACCACTGGTCTGTGACTGTAAGATGTGATGAGACTACAAGCAGAGGCAGGAGGAGTGACCTTGACCTGACCTCTCAGGGAGAGAGGGTGAGACTACAAGCAGAGAAGGGATTTTGTCCAGGATGGAGCATGTTTTGTGTCATGTCGTGCAGAAGTGGATGTCTTTTGTCCACTGTTACCACTGGTCTGTGACTGTAAGATGTGATGAGACTACAAGCAGAGGCAGGAGGAGTGACCTTGACCTGACCTCTCAGGGAGAGAGGGTGAGACTACAAGCAGAGAAGGGATTTTGTCCAGGATGGAGCATGTTTTGTGTCATGTCGTGCAGAAGTGGATGTCTTTTGTCCACTGTTACCACTGGTCTGTGACTGTAAGATGTGATGAGACTACAAGCAGAGGCAGTAGGAGTGACCTTGACCTGACTTCTCAGGGAGAGAGGGTGAGACTACAAGCAGAGGCAGGAGGAGTGACCTTGACCTGACCACTCCGGGAGAGAGGGTGAGACTACAAGCAGAGAAGGGATTTTGTCCAGGATGGAGCATGTTTTGTGTCATGTCGTGCAGAAGTGGATGTCTTTTGTCCACTGTTACCACTGGTCTGTGACTGTAAGATGTGATGAGACTACAAGCAGAGGCAGGAGGAGTGACCTTGACCTGACCTCTCAGGGAGAGAGGGTGAGACTACAAGCAGAGAAGGGATTTTGTCCAGGATGGAACATGTTTTGTGTCATGTCGTGCAGAAGTGGATGTCTTTTGTCCACTGTTACCACTGGTCTGTGACTGTAAGATGTGATGAGACTACAAGCAGAGGCAGTAGGAGTGACCTTGACCTGACCTCTCCGGGAGAGAGGGTGAGACTACAAGCAGAGAAGGGATTTTGTCCAGGATGGAGCATGTTTTGTGTCATGTCGTGTAGAAGTGGATGTCTTTTGTCCTCTGTTACCACTGGTCTGTGACTGTAAGATGTGATGAGACTACAAGCAGAGGCAGTAGGAGTGACCTTGACCTGACCTCTCAGGGAGAGAGGGTGAGACTACAAGCAGAGAAGGGATTTTGTCCAGGATGGAGCATGTTTTGTGTCATGTCGTGCAGAAGTGGATGTCTTTTGTCCACTGTTACCACTGGTCTGTGACTGTAAGATGTGATGAGACTACAAGCAGAGGCAGGAGGAGTGACCTTGACCTGACCTCTCAGGGAGAGAGGGTGAGACTACAAGCAGAGAAGGGATTTTGTCCAGGATGGAGCATGTTTTGTGTCATGTCGTGCAGAAGTGGATGTCTTTTGTCCACTGTTACCACTGGTCTGTGACTGTAAGATGTGATGAGACTACAAGCAGAGGCAGTAGGAGTGACCTTGACCTGACCTCTCAGGGAGAGAGGGTGAGACTACAAGCAGAGAAGGGATTTTGTCCAGGATGGAGCATGTTTTGTGTCATGTCGTGCAGAAGTGGATGTCTTTTGTCCACTGTTACCACTGGTCTGTGACTGTAAGATGTGATGAGACTACAAGCAGAGGCAGTAGGAGTGACCTTGACCTGACCTCTCCGGGAGAGAGGGTGAGACTACAAGCAGAGAAGGGATTTTGTCCAGGATGGAGCATGTTTTGTGTCATGTCGTGCAGAAGTGGATGTCTTTTGTCCACTGTTACCACTGGTCTGTGACTGTAAGATGTGATGAGACTACAAGCAGAGGCAGTAGGAGTGACCTTGACCTGACCTCTCAGGGAGAGAGGGTGAGACTACAAGCAGAGAAGGGATTTTGTCCAGGATGGAGCATGTTTTGTGTCATGTCGTGCAGAAGTGGATGTCTTTTGTCCACTGTTACCACTGGTCTGTGACTGTAAGATGTGATGAGACTACAAGCAGAGGCAGTAGGAGTGACCTTGACCTGACCTCTCAGGGAGAGAGGGTGAGACTACAAGCAGAGAAGGGATTTTGTCCAGGATGGAGCATGTTTTGTGTCATGTCGTGCAGAAGTGGATGTCTTTTGTCCACTGTTACCACTGGTCTGTGACTGTAAGATGTGATGAGACTACAAGCAGAGGCAGTAGGAGTGACCTTGACCTGACTCTCAGGAGAGAGGGTGAGACTACAAGCAGAGGCAGGAGGAGTGACCTTGACCTGACCACTCCGGGAGAGAGGGTGAGACTACAAGCAGAGAAGGGATTTTGTCCAGGATGGAGCATGTTTTGTGTCATGTCGTGCAGAAGTGGATGTCTTTTGTCCACTGTTACCACTGGTCTGTGACTGTAAGATGTGATGAGACTACAAGCAGAGGCAGGAGGAGTGACCTTGACCTGACCTCTCAGGGAGAGAGGGTGAGACTACAAGCAGAGAAGGGATTTTGTCCAGGATGGAACATGTTTTGTGTCATGTCGTGCAGAAGTGGATGTCTTTTGTCCACTGTTACCACTGGTCTGTGACTGTAAGATGTGATGAGACTACAAGCAGAGGCAGTAGGAGTGACCTTGACCTGACCTCTCCGGGAGAGAGGGTGAGACTACAAGCATAGAAGGGATTTTGTCCAGGATGGAGCATGTTTTGTGTCATGTCGTGCAGAAGTGGATGTCTTTTGTCCACTGTTACCACTGGTCTGTGACTGTAAGATGTGATGAGACTACAAGCAGAGGCAGTAGGAGTGACCTTGACCTGACCTCTCAGGGAGAGAGGGTGAGACTACAAGCAGAGAAGGGATTTTGTCCAGGATGGAGCATGTTTTGTGTCATGTCGTGCAGAAGTGGATGTCTTTTGTCCACTGTTACCACTGGTCTGTGACTGTAAGATGTGATGAGACTACAAGCAGAGGCAGTAGGAGTGACCTTGACCTGACCTCTCAGGGAGAGAGGGTGAGACTACAAGCAGAGAAGGGATTTTGTCCAGGATGGAGCATGTTTTGTGTCATGTCGTGCACAAGTGGATGTCTTTTGTCCACTGTTACCACTGGTCTGTGACTGTAAGATGTGATGAGACTACAAGCAGAGGCAGTAGGAGTGACCTTGACCTGACCTCTCAGGGAGAGAGGGTGAGACTACAAGCAGAGAAGGGATTTTGTCCAGGATGGAGCATGTTTTGTGTCATGTCGTGCAGAAGTGGATGTCTTTTGTCCACTGTTACCACTGGTCTGTGACTGTAAGATGTGATGAGACTACAAGCAGAGGCAGGAGGAGTGACCTTGACCTGACCTCTCAGGGAGAGAGGGTGAGACTACAAGCAGAGGCAGGAGGAGTGACCTTGACCTGACCACTCCGGGAGAGAGGGTGAGACTACAAGCAGAGAAGGGATTTTGTCCAGGATGGAGCATGTTTTGTGTCATGTCGTGCAGAAGTGGATGTCTTTTGTCCACTGTTACCACTGGTCTGTGACTGTAAGATGTGATGAGACTACAAGCAGAGGCAGTAGGAGTGACCTTGACCTGACCTCTCAGGGAGAGAGGGTGAGACTACAAGCAGAGAAGGGATTTTGTCCAGGATGGAGCATGTTTTGTGTCATGTCGTGCAGAAGTGGATGTCTTTTGTCCACTGTTACCACTGGTCTGTGACTGTAAGATGTGATGAGACTACAAGCAGAGGCAGTAGGAGTGACCTTGACCTGACCTCTCAGGGAGAGAGGGTGAGACTACAAGCAGAGAAGGGATTTTGTCCAGGATGGAGCATGTTTTGTGTCATGTCGTGCAGAAGTGGATGTCTTTTGTCCACTGTTACCACTGGTCTGTGACTGTAAGATGTGATGAGACTACAAGCAGAGGCAGGAGGAGTGACCTTGACCTGACCTCTCAGGGAGAGAGGGTGAGACTACAAGCAGAGAAGGGATTTTGTCCAGGATGGAGCATGTTTTGTGTCATGTCGTGCAGAAGTGGATGTCTTTTGTCCACTGTTACCACTGGTCTGTGACTGTAAGATGTGATGAGACTACAAGCAGAGGCAGTAGGAGTGACCTTGACCTGACCTCTCAGGGAGAGAGGGTGAGACTACAAGCAGAGAAGGGATTTTGTCCAGGATGGAGCATGTTTTGTGTCATGTCGTGCAGAAGTGGATGTCTTTTGTCCACTGTTACCACTGGTCTGTGACTGTAAGATGTGATGAGACTACAAGCAGAGGCAGTAGGAGTGACCTTGACCTGACCTCTCAGGGAGAGAGGGTGAGACTACAAGCAGAGAAGGGATTTTGTCCAGGATGGAGCATGTTTTGTGTCATGTCGTGCAGAAGTGGATGTCTTTTGTCCACTGTTACCACTGGTCTGTGACTGTAAGATGTGATGAGACTACAAGCAGAGGCAGTAGGAGTGACCTTGACCTGACCTCTCAGGGAGAGAGGGTGAGACTACAAGCAGAGAAGGGATTTTGTCCAGGATGGAGCATGTTTTGTGTCATGTCGTGCAGAAGTGGATGTCTTTTGTCCACTGTTACCACTGGTCTGTGACTGTAAGATGTGATGAGACTACAAGCAGAGGCAGTAGGAGTGACCTTGACCTGACCTCTCAGGGAGAGAGGGTGAGACTACAAGCAGAGAAGGGATTTTGTCCAGGATGGAGCATGTTTTGTGTCATGTCGTGCAGAAGTGGATGTCTTTTGTCCACTGTTACCACTGGTCTGTGACTGTAAGATGTGATGAGACTACAAGCAGAGGCAGGAGGAGTGACCTTGACCTGACCTCTCAGGGAGAGAGGGTGAGACTACAAGCAGAGAAGGGATTTTGTCCAGGATGGAGCATGTTTTGTGTCATGTCGTGCAGAAGTGGATGTCTTTTGTCCACTGTTACCACTGGTCTGTGACTGTAAGATGTGATGAGACTACAAGCAGAGGCAGTAGGAGTGACCTTGACCTGACTTCTCAGGGAGAGAGGGTGAGACTACAAGCAGAGGCAGGAGGAGTGACCTTGACCTGACCACTCCGGGAGAGAGGGTGAGACTACAAGCAGAGAAGGGATTTTGTCCAGGATGGAGCATGTTTTGTGTCATGTCGTGCAGAAGTGGATGTCTTTTGTCCACTGTTACCACTGGTCTGTGACTGTAAGATGTGATGAGACTACAAGCAGAGGCAGGAGGAGTGACCTTGACCTGACCTCTCAGGGAGAGAGGGTGAGACTACAAGCAGAGAAGGGATTTTGTCCAGGATGGAACATGTTTTGTGTCATGTCGTGCAGAAGTGGATGTCTTTTGTCCACTGTTACCACTGGTCTGTGACTGTAAGATGTGATGAGACTACAAGCAGAGGCAGTAGGAGTGACCTTGACCTGACCTCTCCGGGAGAGAGGGTGAGACTACAAGCAGAGAAGGGATTTTGTCCAGGATGGAGCATGTTTTGTGTCATGTCGTGCAGAAGTGGATGTCTTTTGTCCACTGTTACCACTGGTCTGTGACTGTAAGATGTGATGAGACTACAAGCAGAGGCAGTAGGAGTGACCTTGACCTGACCTCTCAGGGAGAGAGGGTGAGACTACAAGCAGAGAAGGGATTTTGTCCAGGATGGAGCATGTTTTGTGTCATGTCGTGCAGAAGTGGATGTCTTTTGTCCACTGTTACCACTGGTCTGTGACTGTAAGATGTGATGAGACTACAAGCAGAGGCAGGAGGAGTGACCTTGACCTGACCTCTCAGGGAGAGAGGGTGAGACTACAAGCAGAGAAGGGATTTTGTCCAGGATGGAGCATGTTTTGTGTCATGTCGTGCAGAAGTGGATGTCTTTTGTCCACTGTTACCACTGGTCTGTGACTGTAAGATGTGATGAGACTACAAGCAGAGGCAGTAGGAGTGACCTTGACCTGACCTCTCAGGGAGAGAGGGTGAGACTACAAGCAGAGAATGGATTTTGTCCAGGATGGAGCATGTTTTGTGTCATGTCGTGCAGAAGTGGATGTCTTTTGTCCACTGTTACCACTGGTCTGTGACTGTAAGATGTGATGAGACTACAAGCAGAGGCAGTAGGAGTGACCTTGACCTGACTTCTCAGGGAGAGAGGGTGAGACTACAAGCAGAGGCAGGAGGAGTGACCTTGACCTGACCACTCCGGGAGAGAGGGTGAGACTACAAGCAGAGAAGGGATTTTGTCCAGGATGGAGCATGTTTTGTGTCATGTCGTGCAGAAGTGGATGTCTTTTGTCCACTGTTACCACTGGTCTGTGACTGTAAGATGTGATGAGACTACAAGCAGAGGCAGGAGGAGTGACCTTGACCTGACCTCTCAGGGAGAGAGGGTGAGACTACAAGCAGAGAAGGGATTTTGTCCAGGATGGAGCATGTTTTGTGTCATGTCGTGCAGAAGTGGATGTCTTTTGTCCACTGTTACCACTGGTCTGTGACTGTAAGATGTGATGAGACTACAAGCAGAGGCAGTAGGAGTGACCTTGACCTGACCTCTCAGGGAGAGAGGGTGAGACTACAAGCAGAGAAGGGATTTTGTCCAGGATGGAGCATGTTTTGTGTCATGTCGTGCAGAAGTGGATGTCTTTTGTCCACTGTTACCACTGGTCTGTGACTGTAAGATGTGATGAGACTACAAGCAGAGGCAGTAGGAGTGACCTTGACCTGACCTCTCAGGGAGAGAGGGTGAGACTACAAGCAGAGAAGGGATTTTGTCCAGGATGGAGCATGTTTTGTGTCATGTCGTGCAGAAGTGGATGTCTTTTGTCCACTGTTACCACTGGTCTGTGACTGTAAGATGTGATGAGACTACAAGCAGAGGCAGGAGGAGTGACCTTGACCTGACCTCTCAGGGAGAGAGGGTGAGACTACAAGCAGAGAATGGATTTTGTCCAGGATGGAGCATGTTTTGTGTCATGTCGTGCAGAAGTGGATGTCTTTTGTCCACTGTTACCACTGGTCTGTGACTGTAAGATGTGATGAGACTACAAGCAGAGGCAGTAGGAGTGACCTTGACCTGACTTCTCAGGGAGAGAGGGTGAGACTACAAGCAGAGGCAGTAGGAGTGACCTTGACCTGACTTCTCAGGGAGAGAGGGTGAGACTACAAGCAGAGAAGGGATTTTGTCCAGGATGGAGCATGTTTTGTGTCATGTCGTGCAGAAGTGGATGTCTTTTGTCCACTGTTACCACTGGTCTGTGACTGTAAGATGTGATGAGACTACAAGCAGAGGCAGGAGGAGTGACCTTGACCTGACCTCTCAGGGAGAGAGGGTGAGACTACAAGCAGAGAAGGGATTTTGTCCAGGATGGAACATGTTTTGTGTCATGTCGTGCAGAAGTGGATGTCTTTTGTCCTCTGTTACCACTGGTCTGTGACTGTAAGATGTGATGAGACTACAAGCAGAGGCAGTAGGAGTGACCTTGACCTGACCTCTAAGGGAGAGAGGGTGAGACTACAAGCATAGAAGGGATTTTTTCCTGGATGGATTATGTTTTGTGTCATGTCGTGCAGAAGCGGATGTCTTTTGTCCACTGTTTCCACTGGTCTGTGACTGTAAGATATAATAAGACTACAAGCAGAGGCAGGAGGAGTAACCTTGACCTGACCTCTCAGGGAGAGAGGGTGAGACTACAAGCAGAGAAGGGATTTTGTCCAGGAAGGAGCATGTTTTGTGTCATGTCATGCAGAAGTGGATGTCTTTTGTCCACTGTTACCACTGGTCTGTGACTGTAAGATGTGATGAGACTACAAGCAGAGGCAGGAGGAGTGACCTTGACCTGACCTCTCAGGGAGAGAGGGTGAGACTACAAGCAGAGAAGGGATTTTGTCCAGGATGGAGCATGTTTTGTGTCATGTCGTGCAGAAGTGGATGTCTTTTGTCCACTGTTACCACTGGTCTGTGACTGTAAGATGTGATGAGACTACAAGCAGAGGCAGTAGGAGTGACCTTGACCTGACTTCTCAGGGAGAGAGGGTGAGACTACAAGCAGAGGCAGGAGGAGTGACCTTGACCTGACCACTCCGGGAGAGAGGGTGAGACTACAAGCAGAGAAGGGATTTTGTCCAGGATGGAGCATGTTTTGTGTCATGTCGTGCAGAAGTGGATGTCTTTTGTCCACTGTTACCACTGGTCTGTGACTGTAAGATGTGATGAGACTACAAGCAGAGGCAGTAGGAGTGACCTTGACCTGACCTCTCAGGGAGAGAGGGTGAGACTACAAGCAGAGAAGGGATTTTGTCCAGGATGGAGCATGTTTTGTGTCATGTCGTGCAGAAGTGGATGTCTTTTGTCCACTGTTACCACTGGTCTGTGACTGTAAGATGTGATGAGACTACAAGCAGAGGCAGGAGGAGTGACCTTGACCTGACCTCTCAGGGAGAGAGGGTGAGACTACAAGCAGAGAAGGGATTTTGTCCAGGATGGAGCATGTTTTGTGTCATGTCGTGCAGAAGTGGATGTCTTTTGTCCACTGTTACCACTGGTCTGTGACTGTAAGATGTGATGAGACTACAAGCAGAGGCAGTAGGAGTGACCTTGACCTGACCTCTCAGGGAGAGAGGGTGAGACTACAAGCAGAGAAGGGATTTTGTCCAGGATGGAGCATGTTTTGTGTCATGTCGTGCAGAAGTGGATGTCTTTTGTCCACTGTTACCACTGGTCTGTGACTGTAAGATGTGATGAGACTACAAGCAGAGGCAGGAGGAGTGACCTTGACCTGACCTCTCAGGGAGAGAGGGTGAGACTACAAGCAGAGAAGGGATTTTGTCCAGGATGGAGCATGTTTTGTGTCATGTCGTGCAGAAGTGGATGTCTTTTGTCCACTGTTACCACTGGTCTGTGACTGTAAGATGTGATGAGACTACAAGCAGAGGCAGTAGGAGTGACCTTGACCTGACTTCTCAGGGAGAGAGGGTGAGACTACAAGCAGAGGCAGGAGGAGTGACCTTGACCTGACCACTCCGGGAGAGAGGGTGAGACTACAAGCAGAGAAGGGATTTTGTCCAGGATGGAGCATGTTTTGTGTCATGTCGTGCAGAAGTGGATGTCTTTTGTCCACTGTTACCACTGGTCTGTGACTGTAAGATGTGATGAGACTACAAGCAGAGGCAGGAGGAGTGACCTTGACCTGACCTCTCAGGGAGAGAGGGTGAGACTACAAGCAGAGAAGGGATTTTGTCCAGGATGGAACATGTTTTGTGTCATGTCGTGCAGAAGTGGATGTCTTTTGTCCACTGTTACCACTGGTCTGTGACTGTAAGATGTGATGAGACTACAAGCAGAGGCAGTAGGAGTGACCTTGACCTGACCTCTCCGGGAGAGAGGGTGAGACTACAAGCAGAGAAGGGATTTTTTCCTGGATGGAGCATGTTTTGTGTCATGTCGTGTAGAAGTGGATGTCTTTTGTCCACTGTTACCACTGGTCTGTGACTGTAAGATGTGATGAGACTACAAGCAGAGGCAGTAGGAGTGACCTTGACCTGACCTCTCAGGGAGAGAGGGTGAGACTACAAGCAGAGAAGGGATTTTGTCCAGGATGGAGCATGTTTTGTGTCATGTCGTGCAGAAGTGGATGTCTTTTGTCCACTGTTACCACTGGTCTGTGACTGTAAGATGTGATGAGACTACAAGCAGAGGCAGGAGGAGTGACCTTGACCTGACCTCTCAGGGAGAGAGGGTGAGACTACAAGCAGAGAAGGGATTTTGTCCAGGATGGAGCATGTTTTGTGTCATGTCGTGCAGAAGTGGATGTCTTTTGTCCACTGTTACCACTGGTCTGTGACTGTAAGATGTGATGAGACTACAAGCAGAGGCAGGAGGAGTGACCTTGACCTGACCTCTCAGGGAGAGAGGGTGAGACTACAAGCAGAGAAGGGATTTTGTCCAGGATGGAGCATGTTTTGTGTCATGTCGTGCAGAAGTGGATGTCTTTTGTCCACTGTTACCACTGGTCTGTGACTGTAAGATGTGATGAGACTACAAGCAGAGGCAGTAGGAGTGACCTTGACCTGACCTCTCAGGGAGAGAGGGTGAGACTACAAGCAGAGGCAGGAGGAGTGACCTTGACCTGACCACTCCGGGAGAGAGGGTGAGACTACAAGCAGAGAAGGGATTTTGTCCAGGATGGAGCATGTTTTGTGTCATGTCGTGCAGAAGTGGATGTCTTTTGTCCACTGTTACCACTGGTCTGTGACTGTAAGATGTGATGAGACTACAAGCAGAGGCAGGAGGAGTGACCTTGACCTGACCTCTCAGGGAGAGAGGGTGAGACTACAAGCAGAGAAGGGATTTTGTCCAGGATGGAGCATGTTTTGTGTCATGTCGTGCAGAAGTGGATGTCTTTTGTCCACTGTTACCACTGGTCTGTGACTGTAAGATGTGATGAGACTACAAGCAGAGGCAGTAGGAGTGACCTTGACCTGACCTCTCAGGGAGAGAGGGTGAGACTACAAGCAGAGAAGGGATTTTGTCCAGGATGGAGCATGTTTTGTGTCATGTCGTGCAGAAGTGGATGTCTTTTGTCCACTGTTACCACTGGTCTGTGACTGTAAGATGTGATGAGACTACAAGCAGAGGCAGTAGGAGTGACCTTGACCTGACCTCTCAGGGAGAGAGGGTGAGACTACAAGCAGAGAAGGGATTTTGTCCAGGATGGAGCATGTTTTGTGTCATGTCGTGCAGAAGTGGATGTCTTTTGTCCACTGTTACCACTGGTCTGTGACTGTAAGATGTGATGAGACTACAAGCAGAGGCAGGAGGAGTGACCTTGACCTGACCTCTCAGGGAGAGAGGGTGAGACTACAAGCAGAGAATGGATTTTGTCCAGGATGGAGCATGTTTTGTGTCATGTCGTGCAGAAGTGGATGTCTTTTGTCCACTGTTACCACTGGTCTGTGACTGTAAGATGTGATGAGACTACAAGCAGAGGCAGTAGGAGTGACCTTGACCTGACTTCTCAGGGAGAGAGGGTGAGACTACAAGCAGAGGCAGGAGGAGTGACCTTGACCTGACCACTCCGGGAGAGAGGGTGAGACTACAAGCAGAGAAGGGATTTTGTCCAGGATGGAGCATGTTTTGTGTCATGTCGTGCAGAAGTGGATGTCTTTTGTCCACTGTTACCACTGGTCTGTGACTGTAAGATGTGATGAGACTACAAGCAGAGGCAGGAGGAGTGACCTTGACCTGACCTCTCAGGGAGAGAGGGTGAGACTACAAGCAGAGAAGGGATTTTGTCCAGGATGGAACATGTTTTGTGTCATGTCGTGCAGAAGTGGATGTCTTTTGTCCACTGTTACCACTGGTCTGTGACTGTAAGATGTGATGAGACTACAAGCAGAGGCAGTAGGAGTGACCTTGACCTGACCTCTCAGGGAGAGAGGGTGAGACTACAAGCATAGAAGGGATTTTTTCCTGGATGGAGCATGTTTTGTGTCATGTCGTGTAGAAGTGGATGTCTTTTGTCCTCTGTTACCACTGGTCTGTGACTGTAAGATGTGATGAGACTACAAGCAGAGGCAGTAGGAGTGACCTTGACCTGACCTCTCAGGGAGAGAGGGTGAGACTACAAGCAGAGAAGGGATTTTGTCCAGGATGGAGCATGTTTTGTGTCATGTCGTGCAGAAGTGGATGTCTTTTGTCCACTGTTACCACTGGTCTGTGACTGTAAGATGTGATGAGACTACAAGCAGAGGCAGGAGGAGTGACCTTGACCTGACCTCTCAGGGAGAGAGGGTGAGACTACAAGCAGAGAAGGGATTTTGTCCAGGATGGAGCATGTTTTGTGTCATGTCGTGCAGAAGTGGATGTCTTTTGTCCACTGTTACCACTGGTCTGTGACTGTAAGATGTGATGAGACTACAAGCAGAGGCAGTAGGAGTGACCTTGACCTGACCTCTCAGGGAGAGAGGGTGAGACTACAAGCAGAGGCAGGAGGAGTGACCTTGACCTGACCACTCCGGGAGAGAGGGTGAGACTACAAGCAGAGAAGGGATTTTGTCCAGGATGGAGCATGTTTTGTGTCATGTCGTGCAGAAGTGGATGTCTTTTGTCCACTGTTACCACTGGTCTGTGACTGTAAGATGTGATGAGACTACAAGCAGAGGCAGTAGGAGTGACCTTGACCTGACCTCTCAGGGAGAGAGGGTGAGACTACAAGCAGAGAAGGGATTTTGTCCAGGATGGAGCATGTTTTGTGTCATGTCGTGCAGAAGTGGATGTCTTTTGTCCACTGTTACCACTGGTCTGTGACTGTAAGATGTGATGAGACTACAAGCAGAGGCAGTAGGAGTGACCTTGACCTGACCTCTCAGGGAGAGAGGGTGAGACTACAAGCAGAGAAGGGATTTTGTCCAGGATGGAGCATGTTTTGTGTCATGTCGTGCAGAAGTGGATGTCTTTTGTCCACTGTTACCACTGGTCTGTGACTGTAAGATGTGATGAGACTACAAGCAGAGGCAGTAGGAGTGACCTTGACCTGACCTCTCAGGGAGAGAGGGTGAGACTACAAGCAGAGAAGGGATTTTGTCCAGGATGGAGCATGTTTTGTGTCATGTCGTGCAGAAGTGGATGTCTTTTGTCCACTGTTACCACTGGTCTGTGACTGTAAGATGTGATGAGACTACAAGCAGAGGCAGGAGGAGTGACCTTGACCTGACCTCTCAGGGAGAGAGGGTGAGACTACAAGCAGAGAAGGGATTTTGTCCAGGATGGAGCATGTTTTGTGTCATGTCGTGCAGAAGTGGATGTCTTTTGTCCACTGTTACCACTGGTCTGTGACTGTAAGATGTGATGAGACTACAAGCAGAGGCAGGAGGAGTGACCTTGACCTGACCTCTCAGGGAGAGAGGGTGAGACTACAAGCAGAGAAGGGATTTTGTCCAGGATGGAGCATGTTTTGTGTCATGTCGTGCAGAAGTGGATGTCTTTTGTCCACTGTTACCACTGGTCTGTGACTGTAAGATGTGATGAGACTACAAGCAGAGGCAGTAGGAGTGACCTTGACCTGACCTCTCAGGGAGAGAGGGTGAGACTACAAGCAGAGAAGGGATTTTGTCCAGGATGGAGCATGTTTTGTGTCATGTCGTGCAGAAGTGGATGTCTTTTGTCCACTGTTACCACTGGTCTGTGACTGTAAGATGTGATGAGACTACAAGCAGAGGCAGGAGGAGTGACCTTGACCTGACCTCTCAGGGAGAGAGGGTGAGACTACAAGCAGAGAAGGGATTTTGTCCAGGATGGAGCATGTTTTGTGTCATGTCGTGCAGAAGTGGATGTCTTTTGTCCACTGTTACCACTGGTCTGTGACTGTAAGATGTGATGAGACTACAAGCAGAGGCAGTAGGAGTGACCTTGACCTGACCTCTCAGGGAGAGAGGGTGAGACTACAAGCAGAGAAGGGATTTTGTCCAGGATGGAGCATGTTTTGTGTCATGTCGTGCAGAAGTGGATGTCTTTTGTCCACTGTTACCACTGGTCTGTGACTGTAAGATGTGATGAGACTACAAGCAGAGGCAGGAGGAGTGACCTTGACCTGACCTCTCAGGGAGAGAGGGTGAGACTACAAGCAGAGAAGGGATTTTGTCCAGGATGGAGCATGTTTTGTGTCATGTCGTGCAGAAGTGGATGTCTTTTGTCCACTGTTACCACTGGTCTGTGACTGTAAGATGTGATGAGACTACAAGCAGAGGCAGGAGGAGTGACCTTGACCTGACCTCTCAGGGAGAGAGGGTGAGACTACAAGCAGAGAAGGGATTTTGTCCAGGATGGAGCATGTTTTGTGTCATGTCGTGCAGAAGTGGATGTCTTTTGTCCACTGTTACCACTGGTCTGTGACTGTAAGATGTGATGAGACTACAAGCAGAGGCAGGAGGAGTGACCTTGACCTGACCTCTCAGGGAGAGAGGGTGAGACTACAAGCAGAGAAGGGATTTTGTCCAGGATGGAGCATGTTTTGTGTCATGTCGTGCAGAAGTGGATGTCTTTTGTCCACTGTTACCACTGGTCTGTGACTGTAAGATGTGATGAGACTACAAGCAGAGGCAGTAGGAGTGACCTTGACCTGACCTCTCAGGGAGAGAGGGTGAGACTACAAGCAGAGAAGGGATTTTGTCCAGGATGGAGCATGTTTTGTGTCATGTCGTGCAGAAGTGGATGTCTTTTGTCCACTGTTACCACTGGTCTGTGACTGTAAGATGTGATGAGACTACAAGCAGAGGCAGGAGGAGTGACCTTGACCTGACCTCTCAGGGAGAGAGGGTGAGACTACAAGCAGAGAAGGGATTTTGTCCAGGATGGAGCATGTTTTGTGTCATGTCGTGCAGAAGTGGATGTCTTTTGTCCACTGTTACCACTGGTCTGTGACTGTAAGATGTGATGAGACTACAAGCAGAGGCAGTAGGAGTGACCTTGACCTGACCTCTCGGGAGAGAGGGTGAGACTACAAGCAGAGAAGGGATTTTGTCCAGGATGGAGCATGTTTTGTGTCATGTCGTGCAGAAGTGGATGTCTTTTGTCCACTGTTACCACTGGTCTGTGACTGTAAGATGTGATGAGACTACAAGCAGAGGCAGGAGGAGTGACCTTGACCTGACCTCTCAGGGAGAGAGGGTGAGACTACAAGCAGAGAAGGGATTTTGTCCAGGATGGAGCATGTTTTGTGTCATGTCGTGCAGAAGTGGATGTCTTTTGTCCACTGTTACCACTGGTCTGTGACTGTAAGATGTGATGAGACTACAAGCAGAGGCAGGAGGAGTGACCTTGACCTGACCTCTCAGGGAGAGAGGGTGAGACTACAAGCAGAGAAGGGATTTTGTCCAGGATGGAGCATGTTTTGTGTCATGTCGTGCAGAAGTGGATGTCTTTTGTCCACTGTTACCACTGGTCTGTGACTGTAAGATGTGATGAGACTACAAGCAGAGGCAGTAGGAGTGACCTTGACCTGACCTCTCAGGGAGAGAGGGTGAGACTACAAGCAGAGAAGGGATTTTGTCCAGGATGGAGCATGTTTTGTGTCATGTCGTGCAGAAGTGGATGTCTTTTGTCCACTGTTACCACTGGTCTGTGACTGTAAGATGTGATGAGACTACAAGCAGAGGCAGGAGGAGTGACCTTGACCTGACCTCTCAGGGAGAGAGGGTGAGACTACAAGCAGAGAAGGGATTTTGTCCAGGATGGAGCATGTTTTGTGTCATGTCGTGCAGAAGTGGATGTCTTTTGTCCACTGTTACCACTGGTCTGTGACTGTAAGATGTGATGAGACTACAAGCAGAGGCAGTAGGAGTGACCTTGACCTGACCTCTCAGGGAGAGAGGGTGATACTACAAGCAGAGAAGGGATTTTTTATCCAGGATGGAGCATGTTTTGTGTCATGTCGTGCAGAAGTGGATGTCTTTTGTCCACTGTTACCACTGGTCTGTGACTGTAAGATATGATGAGACTACAAGCAGAGGCAGTAGGAGTGACCTTGACCTGACCTCTCAGGGAGAGAGGGTGAGAGGCAGGAGGAGTGACTTCACCCTAAACCTCCGGGAGAGAGGGTGAGACTACAAGCAGAGAAGGGATTTTGTCCAGGATGGAGCATGTTTTGTGTCATGTCGTGCAGAAGTGGATGTCTTTTGTCCACTGTTACCACTGGTCTGTGACTGTAAGATGTGATGAGACTACAAGCAGAGGCAGTAGGAGTGACCTTGACCTGACCTCTCAGGGAGAGAGGGTGAGACTACAAGCAGAGAAGGGATTTTGTCCAGGATGGAGCATGTTTTGTGTCATGTCGTGCAGAAGTGGATGTCTTTTGTCCACTGTTACCACTGGTCTGTGACTGTAAGATGTGATGAGACTACAAGCAGAGGCAGTAGGAGTGACCTTGACCTGACCTCTCAGGGAGAGAGGGTGAGACTACAAGCAGAGAAGGGATTTTGTCCAGGATGGAGCATGTTTTGTGTCATGTCGTGCAGAAGTGGATGTCTTTTGTCCACTGTTACCACTGGTCTGTGACTGTAAGATGTGATGAGACTACAAGCAGAGGCAGGAGGAGTGACCTTGACCTGACCTCTCAGGGAGAGAGGGTGAGACTACAAGCAGAGAAGGGATTTTGTCCAGGATGGAGCATGTTTTGTGTCATGTCGTGCAGAAGTGGATGTCTTTTGTCCACTGTTACCACTGGTCTGTGACTGTAAGATGTGATGAGACTACAAGCAGAGGCAGTAGGAGTGACCTTGACCTGACCTCTCAGGGAGAGAGGGTGAGACTACAAGCAGAGGCAGGGAGAGTGACCACCTGACCACTCCGGGAGAGAGGGTGAGACTACAAGCAGAGAAGGGATTTTGTCCAGGATGGAGCATGTTTTGTGTCATGTCGTGCAGAAGTGGATGTCTTTTGTCCACTGTTACCACTGGTCTGTGACTGTAAGATGTGATGAGACTACAAGCAGAGGCAGGAGGAGTGACCTTGACCTGACCTCTCAGGGAGAGAGGGTGAGACTACAAGCAGAGAATGGATTATTTCCTGGATGGAGCATGTTTTGTGTCATGTCGTGCAGAAGTGGATGTCTTTTGTCCACTGTTACCACTGGTCTGTGACTGTAAGATGTGATGAGACTACAAGCAGAGGCAGTAGGAGTGACCTTGACCTGACTTCTCAGGGAGAGAGGGTGAGACTACAAGCAGAGGCAGGAGGAGTGACCTTGACCTGACCACTCCGGGAGAGAGGGTGAGACTACAAGCAGAGAAGGGATTTTGTCCAGGATGGAGCATGTTTTGTGTCATGTCGTGCAGAAGTGGATGTCTTTTGTCCACTGTTACCACTGGTCTGTGACTGTAAGATGTGATGAGACTACAAGCAGAGGCAGGAGGAGTGACCTTGACCTGACCTCTCAGGGAGAGAGGGTGAGACTACAAGCAGAGAAGGGATTTTGTCCAGGATGGAGCATGTTTTGTGTCATGTCGTGCAGAAGTGGATGTCTTTTGTCCACCGTTGCCACTGGTCTGTGACTGTAAGATGTGATGAGACTACAAGCAGAGGCAGTAGGAGTGACCTTGACCTGACCTCTCAGGGAGAGAGGGTGAGACTACAAGCAGAGAAGGGATTTTGTCCAGGATGGAGCATGTTTTGTGTCATGTCGTGCAGAAGTGGATGTCTTTTGTCCACTGTTACCACTGGTCTGTGACTGTAAGATGTGATGAGACTACAAGCAGAGGCAGGAGGAGTGACCTTGACCTGACCTCTCAGGGAGAGAGGGTGAGACTACAAGCAGAGAAGGGATTTTGTCCAGGATGGAGCATGTTTTGTGTCATGTCGTGCAGAAGTGGATGTCTTTTGTCCACTGTTACCACTGGTCTGTGACTGTAAGATGTGATGAGACTACAAGCAGAGGCAGTAGGAGTGACCTTGACCTGACCTCTCAGGGAGAGAGGGTGAGACTACAAGCAGAGGCAGGAGGAGTGACCTTGACCTGACCACTCCGGGAGAGAGGGTGAGACTACAAGCAGAGAAGGGATTTTGTCCAGGATGGAGCATGTTTTGTGTCATGTCGTGCACAAGTGGATGTCTTTTGTCCACTGTTACCACTGGTCTGTGACTGTAAGATGTGATGAGACTACAAGCAGAGGCAGTAGGAGTGACCTTGACCTGACCTCTCAGGGAGAGAGGGTGAGACTACAAGCAGAGAAGGGATTTTGTCCAGGATGGAGCATGTTTTGTGTCATGTCGTGCAGAAGTGGATGTCTTTTGTCCACTGTTACCACTGGTCTGTGACTGTAAGATGTGATGAGACTACAAGCAGAGGCAGTAGGAGTGACCTTGACCTGACCTCTCAGGGAGAGAGGGTGAGACTACAAGCAGAGGCAGGAGGAGTGACCTTGACCTGACCACTCCGGGAGAGAGGGTGAGACTACAAGCAGAGAAGGGATTTTGTCCAGGATGGAGCATGTTTTGTGTCATGTCGTGCACAAGTGGATGTCTTTTGTCCACTGTTACCACTGGTCTGTGACTGTAAGATGTGATGAGACTACAAGCAGAGGCAGGAGGAGTGACCTTGACCTGACCTCTCAGGGAGAGAGGGTGAGACTACAAGCAGAGAAGGGATTTTGTCCAGGATGGAACATGTTTTGTGTCATGTCGTGCAGAAGTGGATGTCTTTTGTCCACTGTTACCACTGGTCTGTGACTGTAAGATGTGATGAGACTACAAGCAGAGGCAGTAGGAGTGACCTTGACCTGACCTCTCCGGGAGAGAGGGTGAGACTACAAGCATAGAAGGGATTATTTCCTGGATGGAGCATGTTTTGTGTCATGTCGTGTAGAAGTGGATGTCTTTTGTCCTCTGTTACCACTGGTCTGTGACTGTAAGATGTGATGAGACTACAAGCAGAGGCAGTAGGAGTGACCTTGACCTGACCTCTCAGGGAGAGAGGGTGAGACTACAAGCAGAGAAGGGATTTTGTCCAGGATGGAGCATGTTTTGTGTCATGTCGTGCACAAGTGGATGTCTTTTGTCCACTGTTACCACTGGTCTGTGACTGTAAGATGTGATGAGACTACAAGCAGAGGCAGTAGGAGTGACCTTGACCTGACCTCTCAGGGAGAGAGGGTGAGACTACAAGCAGAGAAGGGATTTTGTCCAGGATGGAGCATGTTTTGTGTCATGTCGTGCAGAAGTGGATGTCTTTTGTCCACTGTTACCACTGGTCTGTGACTGTAAGATGTGATGAGACTACAAGCAGAGGCAGTAGGAGTGACCTTGACCTGACCTCTCAGGGAGAGAGGGTGAGACTACAAGCAGAGGCAGGAGGAGTGACCTTGACCTGACCACTCCGGGAGAGAGGGTGAGACTACAAGCAGAGAAGGGATTTTGTCCAGGATGGAGCATGTTTTGTGTCATGTCGTGCAGAAGTGGATGTCTTTTGTCCACTGTTACCACTGGTCTGTGACTGTAAGATGTGATGAGACTACAAGCAGAGGCAGTAGGAGTGACCTTGACCTGACCTCTCAGGGAGAGAGGGTGAGACTACAAGCAGAGAAGGGATTTTGTCCAGGATGGAGCATGTTTTGTGTCATGTCGTGCAGAAGTGGATGTCTTTTGTCCACTGTTACCACTGGTCTGTGACTGTAAGATGTGATGAGACTACAAGCAGAGGCAGGAGGAGTGACCTTGACCTGACCTCTCAGGGAGAGAGGGTGAGACTACAAGCAGAGAAGGGATTTTGTCCAGGATGGAGCATGTTTTGTGTCATGTCGTGCAGAAGTGGATGTCTTTTGTCCACTGTTACCACTGGTCTGTGACTGTAAGATGTGATGAGACTACAAGCAGAGGCAGTAGGAGTGACCTTGACCTGACCTCTCAGGGAGAGAGGGTGAGACTACAAGCAGAGAAGGGATTTTGTCCAGGATGGAGCATGTTTTGTGTCATGTCGTGCAGAAGTGGATGTCTTTTGTCCACTGTTACCACTGGTCTGTGACTGTAAGATGTGATGAGACTACAAGCAGAGGCAGGAGGAGTGACCTTGACCTGACCTCTCAGGGAGAGAGGGTGAGACTACAAGCAGAGAAGGGATTTTGTCCAGGATGGAGCATGTTTTGTGTCATGTCGTGCAGAAGTGGATGTCTTTTGTCCACTGTTACCACTGGTCTGTGACTGTAAGATGTGATGAGACTACAAGCAGAGGCAGGAGGAGTGACCTTGACCTGACCTCTCAGGGAGAGAGGGTGAGACTACAAGCAGAGAAGGGATTTTGTCCAGGATGGAGCATGTTTTGTGTCATGTCGTGCAGAAGTGGATGTCTTTTGTCCACTGTTACCACTGGTCTGTGACTGTAAGATGTGATGAGACTACAAGCAGAGGCAGTAGGAGTGACCTTGACCTGACCTCTCAGGGAGAGAGGGTGAGACTACAAGCAGAGAAGGGATTTTGTCCAGGATGGAGCATGTTTTGTGTCATGTCGTGCAGAAGTGGATGTCTTTTGTCCACTGTTACCACTGGTCTGTGACTGTAAGATGTGATGAGACTACAAGCAGAGGCAGTAGGAGTGACCTTGACCTGACCTCTCAGGGAGAGAGGGTGAGACTACAAGCAGAGAAGGGATTTTGTCCAGGATGGAGCATGTTTTGTGTCATGTCGTGCAGAAGTGGATGTCTTTTGTCCACTGTTACCACTGGTCTGTGACTGTAAGATGTGATGAGACTACAAGCAGAGGCAGTAGGAGTGACCTTGACCTGACCTCTCAGGGAGAGAGGGTGAGACTACAAGCAGAGAAGGGATTTTGTCCAGGATGGAGCATGTTTTGTGTCATGTCGTGCAGAAGTGGATGTCTTTTGTCCACTGTTACCACTGGTCTGTGACTGTAAGATGTGATGAGACTACAAGCAGAGGCAGGAGGAGTGACCTTGACCTGACCTCTCAGGGAGAGAGGGTGAGACTACAAGCAGAGAAGGGATTTTGTCCAGGATGGAGCATGTTTTGTGTCATGTCGTGCAGAAGTGGATGTCTTTTGTCCACTGTTACCACTGGTCTGTGACTGTAAGATGTGATGAGACTACAAGCAGAGGCAGGAGGAGTGACCTTGACCTGACCTCTCAGGGAGAGAGGGTGAGACTACAAGCAGAGAAGGGATTTTGTCCAGGATGGAGCATGTTTTGTGTCATGTCGTGCAGAAGTGGATGTCTTTTGTCCACTGTTACCACTGGTCTGTGACTGTAAGATGTGATGAGACTACAAGCAGAGGCAGTAGGAGTGACCTTGACCTGACCTCTCAGGGAGAGAGGGTGAGACTACAAGCAGAGAAGGGATTTTGTCCAGGATGGAGCATGTTTTGTGTCATGTCGTGCAGAAGTGGATGTCTTTTGTCCACTGTTACCACTGGTCTGTGACTGTAAGATGTGATGAGACTACAAGCAGAGGCAGGAGGAGTGACCTTGACCTGACCTCTCAGGGAGAGAGGGTGAGACTACAAGCAGAGAAGGGATTTTGTCCAGGATGGAGCATGTTTTGTGTCATGTCGTGCAGAAGTGGATGTCTTTTGTCCACTGTTACCACTGGTCTGTGACTGTAAGATGTGATGAGACTACAAGCAGAGGCAGTAGGAGTGACCTTGACCTGACCTCTCAGGGAGAGAGGGTGAGACTACAAGCAGAGAAGGGATTTTGTCCAGGATGGAGCATGTTTTGTGTCATGTCGTGCAGAAGTGGATGTCTTTTGTCCACTGTTACCACTGGTCTGTGACTGTAAGATGTGATGAGACTACAAGCAGAGGCAGAGGAGTGACCTTGACCTGACTCTCAGGGAGAGAGGTGAGACTACAAGCAGAGGCAGGAGGAGTGACCTTGACCTGACCACTCCGGGAGAGAGGGTGAGACTACAAGCAGAGAAGGGATTTTGTCCAGGATGGAGCATGTTTTGTGTCATGTCGTGCAGAAGTGGATGTCTTTTGTCCACTGTTACCACTGGTCTGTGACTGTAAGATGTGATGAGACTACAAGCAGAGGCAGTAGGAGTGACCTTGACCTGACCTCTCAGGGAGAGAGGGTGAGACTACAAGCAGAGAAGGGATTTTGTCCAGGATGGAGCATGTTTTGTGTCATGTCGTGCAGAAGTGGATGTCTTTTGTCCACTGTTACCACTGGTCTGTGACTGTAAGATGTGATGAGACTACAAGCAGAGGCAGTAGGAGTGACCTTGACCTGACCTCTCATGGAGAGAGGGTGAGACTACAAGCAGAGAAGGGATTTTGTCCAGGATGGAGCATGTTTTGTGTCATGTCGTGCAGAAGTGGATGTCTTTTGTCCACTGTTACCACTGGTCTGTGACTGTAAGATGTGATGAGACTACAAGCAGAGGCAGGAGGAGTGACCTTGACCTGACCTCTCAGGGAGAGAGGGTGAGACTACAAGCAGAGAAGGGATTTTGTCCAGGATGGAGCATGTTTTGTGTCATGTCGTGCAGAAGTGGATGTCTTTTGTCCACTGTTACCACTGGTCTGTGACTGTAAGATGTGATGAGACTACAAGCAGAGGCAGTAGGAGTGACCTTGACCTGACCTCTCAGGGAGAGAGGGTGAGACTACAAGCAGAGGCAGGAGGAGTGACCTTGACCTGACCACTCCGGGAGAGAGGGTGAGACTACAAGCAGAGAAGGGATTTTGTCCAGGATGGAGCATGTTTTGTGTCATGTCGTGCACAAGTGGATGTCTTTTGTCCACTGTTACCACTGGTCTGTGACTGTAAGATGTGATGAGACTACAAGCAGAGGCAGTAGGAGTGACCTTGACCTGACCTCTCAGGGAGAGAGGGTGAGACTACAAGCAGAGAAGGGATTTTGTCCAGGATGGAACATGTTTTGTGTCATGTCGTGCAGAAGTGGATGTCTTTTGTCCACTGTTACCACTGGTCTGTGACTGTAAGATGTGATGAGACTACAAGCAGAGGCAGTAGGAGTGACCTTGACCTGACCTCTCCGGGAGAGAGGGTGAGACTACAAGCATAGAAGGGATTTTGTCCTGGATGGAGCATGTTTTGTGTCATGTCGTGTAGAAGTGGATGTCTTTTGTCCACTGTTACCACTGATCTGTGACTGTAAGATGTGATGAGACTACAAGCAGAGGCAGTAGGAGTGACCTTGACCTGACCTCTCAGGGAGAGAGGGTGAGACTACAAGCAGAGAAGGGATTTTGTCCAGGATGGAGCATGTTTTGTGTCATGTCGTGCAGAAGTGGATGTCTTTTGTCCACTGTTACCACTGGTCTGTGACTGTAAGATGTGATGAGACTACAAGCAGAGGCAGGAGGAGTGACCTTGACCTGACCTCTCAGGGAGAGAGGGTGAGACTACAAGCAGAGAAGGGATTTTGTCCAGGATGGAGCATGTTTTGTGTCATGTCGTGCAGAAGTGGATGTCTTTTGTCCACTGTTACCACTGGTCTGTGACTGTAAGATGTGATGAGACTACAAGCAGAGGCAGTAGGAGTGACCTTGACCTGACCTCTCAGGGAGAGAGGGTGAGACTACAAGCAGAGGCAGGAGGAGTGACCTTGACCTGACCACTCCGGGAGAGAGGGTGAGACTACAAGCAGAGAAGGGATTTTGTCCAGGATGGAGCATGTTTTGTGTCATGTCGTGCAGAAGTGGATGTCTTTTGTCCACTGTTACCACTGGTCTGTGACTGTAAGATGTGATGAGACTACAAGCAGAGGCAGGGGGAGTGACCTTGACCTGACCTCTCAGGGAGAGAGGGTGAGACTACAAGCAGAGAAGGGATTTTGTCCAGGATGGAGCATGTTTTGTGTCATGTCGTGCAGAAGTGGATGTCTTTTGTCCACTGTTACCACTGGTCTGTGACTGTAAGATGTGATGAGACTACAAGCAGAGGCAGTAGGAGTGACCTTGACCTGACCTCTCAGGGAGAGAGGGTGATACTACAAGCAGAGAAGGGATTTTTTATCCAGGATGGAGCATGTTTTGTGTCATGTCGTGCAGAAGTGGATGTCTTTTGTCCACTGTTACCACTGGTCTGTGACTGTAAGATGTGATGAGACTACAAGCAGAGGCAGTAGGAGTGACCTTGACCTGACCTCTCAGGGAGAGAGGGTGAGACTACAAGCAGAGAAGGGATTTTGTCCAGGATGGAGCATGTTTTGTGTCATGTCGTGCAGAAGTGGATGTCTTTTGTCCACTGTTACCACTGGTCTGTGACTGTAAGATGTGATGAGACTACAAGCAGAGGCAGTAGGAGTGACCTTGACCTGACCTCTCAGGGAGAGAGGGTGAGACTACAAGCAGAGGCAGGAGGAGTGACCTTGACCTGACCACTCCGGGAGAGAGGGTGAGACTACAAGCAGAGAAGGGATTTTGTCCAGGATGGAGCATGTTTTGTGTCATGTCGTGCAGAAGTGGATGTCTTTTGTCCACTGTTACCACTGGTCTGTGACTGTAAGATGTGATGAGACTACAAGCAGAGGCAGGAGGAGTGACCTTGACCTGACCTCTCAGGGAGAGAGGGTGAGACTACAAGCAGAGAAGGGATTTTGTCCAGGATGGAACATGTTTTGTGTCATGTCGTGCAGAAGTGGATGTCTTTTGTCCACTGTTACCACTGGTCTGTGACTGTAAGATGTGATGAGACTACAAGCAGAGGCAGTAGGAGTGACCTTGACCTGACCTCTCCGGGAGAGAGGGTGAGACTACAAGCATAGAAGGGATTTTTTCCAGGATGGAGCATGTTTTGTGTCATGTCGTGTAGAAGTGGATGTCTTTTGTCCTCTGTTACCACTGGTCTGTGACTGTAAGATATGATGAGACTACAAGCAGAGGCAGTAGGAGTGACCTTGACCTTACCTCTCAGGTAGAGAGGGTGAGAGTACAAGCAGAGGCAGGAGGAGTGACCTTGACCTGACCACTCCGGGAGAGAGGGTGAGACTACAAGCAGAGAAGGGATTTTGTCCAGGATGGAGCATGTTTTGTGTCATGTCGTGCACAAGTGGATGTCTTTTGTCCACTGTTACCACTGGTCTGTGACTGTAAGATGTGATGAGACTACAAGCAGAGGCAGTAGGAGTGACCTTGACCTGACCTCTCAGGGAGAGAGGGTGAGACTACAAGCAGAGAAGGGATTTTGTCCAGGATGGAACATGTTTTGTGTCATGTCGTGCAGAAGTGGATGTCTTTTGTCCACTGTTACCACTGGTCTGTGACTGTAAGATGTGATGAGACTACAAGCAGAGGCAGGAGGAGTGACCTTGACCTGACCTCTCAGGGAGAGAGGGTGAGACTACAAGCACCTGACCACTCCGGGAGAGAGGGTGAGACTACAAGCAGAGAAGGGATTTTGTCCAGGATGGAGCATGTTTTGTGTCATGTCGTGCAGAAGTGGATGTCTTTTGTCCACTGTTACCACTGGTCTGTGACTGTAAGATGTGATGAGACTACAAGCAGAGGCAGTAGGAGTGACCTTGACCTGACCTCTCCGGGAGAGAGGGTGAGACTACAAGCATAGAAGGGATTTTTTCCTGGATGGAGCATGTTTTGTGTCATGTCGTGTAGAAGTGGATGTCTTTTGTCCACTGTTACCACTGGTCTGTGACTGTAAGATGTGATGAGACTACAAGCAGAGGCAGTAGGAGTGACCTTGACCTGACCTCTCAGGGAGAGAGGGTGAGACTACAAGCAGAGAAGGGATTTTGTCCAGGATGGAGCATGTTTTGTGTCATGTCGTGCAGAAGTGGATGTCTTTTGTCCACTGTTACCACTGGTCTGTGACTGTAAGATGTGATGAGACTACAAGCAGAGGCAGTAGGAGTGACCTTGACCTGACCTCTCAGGGAGAGAGGGTGAGACTACAAGCAGAGAAGGGATTTTGTCCAGGATGGAGCATGTTTTGTGTCATGTCGTGCAGAAGTGGATGTCTTTTGTCCACTGTTACCACTGGTCTGTGACTGTAAGATGTGATGAGACTACAAGCAGAGGCAGGAGGAGTGACCTTGACCTGACCACTCCGGGAGAGAGGGTGAGACTACAAGCAGAGAAGGGATTTTGTCCAGGATGGAGCATGTTTTGTGTCATGTCGTGCAGAAGTGGATGTCTTTTGTCCACTGTTACCACTGATCTGTGACTGTAAGATGTGATGAGACTACAAGCAGAGGCAGTAGGAGTGACCTTGACCTGACCTCTCAGGGAGAGAGGGTGAGACTACAAGCAGAGAAGGGATTTTGTCCAGGATGGAGCATGTTTTGTGTCATGTCGTGCAGAAGTGGATGTCTTTTGTCCACTGTTACCACTGGTCTGTGACTGTAAGATGTGATGAGACTACAAGCAGAGGCAGTAGGAGTGACCTTGACCTGACCTCTCCGGGAGAGAGGGTGAGACTACAAGCAGAGAAGGGATTTTGTCCAGGATGGAGCATGTTTTGTGTCATGTCGTGCAGAAGTGGATGTCTTTTGTCCACTGTTACCACTGGTCTGTGACTGTAAGATGTGATGAGACTACAAGCAGAGGCAGTAGGAGTGACCTTGACCTGACCTCTCCGGGAGAGAGGGTGAGACTACAAGCAGAGAAGGGATTTTGTCCAGGATGGAGCATGTTTTGTGTCATGTCGTGTAGAAGTGGATGTCTTTTGTCCTCTGTTACCACTGGTCTGTGACTGTAAGATGTGATGAGACTACAAGCAGAGGCAGTAGGAGTGACCTTGACCTGACCTCTCAGGGAGAGAGGGTGAGACTACAAGCAGAGAAGGGATTTTGTCCAGGATGGAACATGTTTTGTGTCATGTCGTGCAGAAGTGGATGTCTTTTGTCCACTGTTACCACTGGTCTGTGACTGTAAGATGTGATGAGACTACAAGCAGAGGCAGTAGGAGTGACCTTGACCTGACCTCTCCGGGAGAGAGGGTGAGACTACAAGCAGAGAAGGGATTTTGTCCAGGATGGAGCATGTTTTGTGTCATGTCGTGCAGAAGTGGATGTCTTTTGTCCACTGTTACCACTGGTCTGTGACTGTAAGATGTGATGAGACTACAAGCAGAGGCAGGAGGAGTGACCTTGACCTGACCTCTCCGGGAGAGAGGGTGAGACTACAAGCAGAGAAGGGATTTTGTCCAGGATGGAGCATGTTTTGTGTCATGTCGTGCAGAAGTGGATGTCTTTTGTCCACTGTTACCACTGGTCTGTGACTGTAAGATGTGATGAGACTACAAGCAGAGGCAGGAGGAGTGACCTTGACCTGACCTCTCCGGGAGAGAGGGTGAGACTACAAGCAGAGAAGGGATTTTGTCCAGGATGGAGCATGTTTTGTGTCATGTCGTGCAGAAGTGGATGTCTTTTGTCCACTGTTACCACTGATCTGTGACTGTAAGATGTGATGAGACTACAAGCAGAGGCAGTAGGAGTGACCTTGACCTGACCTCTCAGGGAGAGAGGGTGAGACTACAAGCAGAGAAGGGATTTTGTCCAGGATGGAACATGTTTTGTGTCATGTCGTGCAGAAGTGGATGTCTTTTGTCCACTGTTACCACTGGTCTGTGACTGTAAGATGTGATGAGACTACAAGCAGAGGCAGTAGGAGTGACCTTGACCTGACCTCTCCGGGAGAGAGGGTGAGACTACAAGCAGAGAAGGGATTTTGTCCAGGATGGAGCATGTTTTGTGTCATGTCGTGCAGAAGTGGATGTCTTTTGTCCACTGTTACCACTGGTCTGTGACTGTAAGATGTGATGAGACTACAAGCAGAGGCAGTAGGAGTGACCTTGACCTGACCTCTCAGGGAGAGAGGGTGAGACTACAAGCAGAGAAGGGATTTTGTCCAGGATGGAGCATGTTTTGTGTCATGTCGTGCAGAAGTGGATGTCTTTTGTCCACTGTTACCACTGGTCTGTGACTGTAAGATGTGATGAGACTACAAGCAGAGGCAGTAGGAGTGACCTTGACCTGACCTCTCAGGGAGAGAGGGTGAGACTACAAGCAGAGAAGGGATTTTGTCCAGGATGGAGCATGTTTTGTGTCATGTCGTGCAGAAGTGGATGTCTTTTGTCCACTGTTACCACTGGTCTGTGACTGTAAGATGTGATGAGACTACAAGCAGAGGCAGTAGGAGTGACCTTGACCTGACCTCTCAGGGAGAGAGGGTGAGACTACAAGCAGAGAAGGGATTTTGTCCAGGATGGAGCATGTTTTGTGTCATGTCGTGCAGAAGTGGATGTCTTTTGTCCACTGTTACCACTGGTCTGTGACTGTAAGATGTGATGAGACTACAAGCAGAGGCAGTAGGAGTGACCTTGACCTGACCTCTCCGGGAGAGAGGGTGAGACTACAAGCATAGAAGGGATTTTTTCCAGGATGGAGCATGTTTTGTGTCATGTCGTGTAGAAGTGGATGTCTTTTGTCCTCTGTTACCACTGGTCTGTGACTGTAAGATGTGATGAGACTACAAGCAGAGGCAGTAGGAGTGACCTTGACCTTACCTCTCAGGTAGAGAAGGTGAGAGTACAAGCAGAGGCAGGAGGAGTGACCTTGACCTGACCTCTCAGGGAGAGAGGGTGAGACTACAAGCAGAGAAGGGATTTTGTCCAGGATGGAGCATGTTTTGTGTCATGTCGTGCACAAGTGGATGTCTTTTGTCCACTGTTACCACTGATCTGTGACTGTAAGATGTGATGAGACTACAAGCAGAGGCAGTAGGAGTGACCTTGACCTGACCTCTCAGGGAGAGAGGGTGAGACTACAAGCAGAGAAGGGATTTTGTCCAGGATGGAACATGTTTTGTGTCATGTCGTGCAGAAGTGGATGTCTTTTGTCCACTGTTACCACTGGTCTGTGACTGTAAGATGTGATGAGACTACAAGCAGAGGCAGGAGGAGTGACCTTGACCTGACCTCTCCGGGAGAGAGGGTGAGACTACAAGCACCTTGACCTGACCACTCCGGCAGAGAGGGTGAGACTACAAGCAGAGAAGGGATTTTGTCCAGGATGGAGCATGTTTTGTGTCATGTCGTGCAGAAGTGGATGTCTTTTGTCCACTGTTACCACTGATCTGTGACTGTAAGATGTGATGAGACTACAAGCAGAGGCAGTAGGAGTGACCTTGACCTGACCTCTCAGGGAGAGAGGGTGAGACTACAAGCAGAGAAGGGATTTTGTCCAGGATGGAACATGTTTTGTGTCATGTCGTGCAGAAGTGGATGTCTTTTGTCCACTGTTACCACTGGTCTGTGACTGTAAGATGTGATGAGACTACAAGCAGAGGCAGTATGAGTGACCTTGACCTGACCTCTCCGGGAGAGAGGGTGAGACTACAAGCATAGAAGGGATTTTGTCCAGGATGGAGCATGTTTTGTGTCATGTCGTGCAGAAGTGGATGTCTTTTGTCCACCGTTGCCACTGGTCTGTGACTGTAAGATGTGATGAGACTACAAGCAGAGGCAGGAGGAGTGACCTTGACCTGACCACTCCGGGAGAGAGGGTGAGACTACAAGCAGAGAAGGGATTTTGTCCAGGATGGAGCATGTTTTGTGTCATGTCGTGCAGAAGTGGATGTCTTTTGTCCACTGTTACCACTGATCTGTGACTGTAAGATGTGATGAGACTACAAGCAGAGGCAGGAGGAGTGACCTTGACCTGACCTCTCAGGGAGAGAGGGTGAGACTACAAGCAGAGAAGGGATTTTGTCCAGGATGGAACATGTTTTGTGTCATGTCGTGCAGAAGTGGATGTCTTTTGTCCACTGTTACCACTGGTCTGTGACTGTAAGATGTGATGAGACTACAAGCAGAGGCAGTAGGAGTGACCTTGACCTGACCTCTCAGGGAGAGAGGGTGAGACTACAAGCAGAGAAGGGATTTTGTCCAGGATGGAGCATGTTTTGTGTCATGTCGTGCAGAAGTGGATGTCTTTTGTCCACTGTTACCACTGGTCTGTGACTGTAAGATGTGATGAGACTACAAGCAGAGGCAGGGGAGTGACCTTGACCTGACCTCTCAGGGAGAGAGGGTGAGACTACAAGCAGAGAAGGGATTTTGTCCAGGATGGAGCATGTTTTGTGTCATGTCGTGCAGAAGTGGATGTCTTTTGTCCACTGTTACCACTGGTCTGTGACTGTAAGATGTGATGAGACTACAAGCAGAGGCAGTAGGAGTGACCTTGACCTGACCTCTCCGGGAGAGAGGGTGAGACTACAAGCATAGAAGGGATTTTTTCCCGGATGGAGCATGTTTTGTGTCATGTCGTGTAGAAGTGGATGTCTTTTGTCCTCTGTTACCACTGGTCTGTGACTGTAAGATATGATGAGACTACAAGCAGAGGCAGTAGGAGTGACCTTGACCTTACCTCTCAGGTAGAGAGGGTGAGAGTACAAGCAGAGGCAGGAGGAGTGACCTTGACCTGACCTCTCCGGGAGAGAGGGTGAGACTACAAGCAGAGAAGGGATTTTGTCCAGGATGGAGCATGTTTTGTGTCATGTCGTGCAGAAGTGGATGTCTTTTGTCCACTGTTACCACTGGTCTGTGACTGTAAGATGTGATGAGACTACAAGCAGAGGCAGTAGGAGTGACCTTGACCTGACCTCTCCGGGAGAGAGGGTGAGACTACAAGCAGAGAAGGGATTTTGTCCAGGATGGAGCATGTTTTGTGTCATGTCGTGCAGAAGTGGATGTCTTTTGTCCACTGTTACCACTGGTCTGTGACTGTAAGATGTGATGAGACTACAAGCAGAGGCAGGAGGAGTGACCTTGACCTGACCACTCCGGGAGAGAGGGTGAGACTACAAGCAGAGAAGGGATTTTGTCCAGGATGGAGCATGTTTTGTGTCATGTCGTGCAGAAGTGGATGTCTTTTGTCCACTGTTACCACTGATCTGTGACTGTAAGATGTGATGAGACTACAAGCAGAGGCAGTAGGAGTGACCTTGACCTGACCTCTCAGGGAGAGAGGGTGAGACTACAAGCAGAGAAGGGATTTTGTCCAGGATGGAACATGTTTTGTGTCATGTCGTGCAGAAGTGGATGTCTTTTGTCCACTGTTACCACTGGTCTGTGACTGTAAGATGTGATGAGACTACAAGCAGAGGCAGGAGGAGTGACCTTGACCTGACCTCTCAGGGAGAGAGGGTGAGACTACAAGCAGAGAAGGGATTTTGTCCAGGATGGAACATGTTTTGTGTCATGTCGTGCAGAAGTGGATGTCTTTTGTCCACTGTTACCACTGGTCTGTGACTGTAAGATGTGATGAGACTACAAGCAGAGGCAGTAGGAGTGACCTTGACCTGACCTCTCACGGAGAGAGGGTGAGACTACAAGCATAGAAGGGATTTTGTCCAGGATGGAGCATGTTTTGTGTCATGTCGTGTAGAAGTGGATGTCTTTTGTCCACTGTTACCACTGGTCTGTGACTGTAAGATGTGATGAGACTACAAGCAGAGGCAGTAGGAGTGACCTTGACCTTACCTCTCAGGTAGAGAGGGTGAGAGTACAAGCAGAGGCAGGAGGAGTGACCTTGACCTGACCTCTCCGGGAGAGAGGGTGAGACTACAAGCAGAGAAGGGATTTTGTCCAGGATGGAGCATGTTTTGTGTCATGTCGTGCAGAAGTGGATGTCTTTTGTCCACTGTTACCACTGGTCTGTGACTGTAAGATGTGATGAGACTACAAGCAGAGGCAGGAGGAGTGACCTTGACCTGACCTCTCAGGGAGAGAGGGTGAGACTACAAGCAGAGGCAGTAGGAGTGACCTTGACCTGACCTCTCAGGGAGAGAGGGTGAGACTACAAGCAGAGAAGGGATTTTGTCCAGGATGGAACATGTTTTGTGTCATGTCGTGCAGAAGTGGATGTCTTTTGTCCACTGTTACCACTGGTCTGTGACTGTAAGATGTGATGAGACTACAAGCAGAGGCAGTAGGAGTGACCTTGACCTGACCTCTCCGGGAGAGAGGGTGAGACTACAAGCATAGAAGGGATTTTGTCCAGGATGGAGCATGTTTTGTGTCATGTCGTGCAGAAGTGGATGTCTTTTGTCCACTGTTACCACTGGTCTGTGACTGTAAGATGTGATGAGACTACAAGCAGAGGCAGGAGGAGTGACCTTGACCTGACCACTCCGGGAGAGAGGGTGAGACTACAAGCAGAGAAGGGATTTTGTCCAGGATGGAGCATGTTTTGTGTCATGTCGTGCAGAAGTGGATGTCTTTTGTCCACTGTTACCACTGGTCTGTGACTGTAAGATGTGATGAGACTACAAGCAGAGGCAGTAGGAGTGACCTTGACCTGACCTCTCAGGGAGAGAGGGTGAGACTACAAGCAGAGAAGGGATTTTGTCCAGGATGGAACATGTTTTGTGTCATGTCGTGCAGAAGTGGATGTCTTTTGTCCACTGTTACCACTGGTCTGTGACTGTAAGATGTGATGAGACTACAAGCAGAGGCAGTAGGAGTGACCTTGACCTGACCTCTCAGGGAGAGAGGGTGAGACTACAAGCAGAGAAGGGATTTTGTCCAGGATGGAACATGTTTTGTGTCATGTCGCGCAGAAGTGGATGTCTTTTGTCCACTGTTACCACTGGTCTGTGACTGTAAGATGTGATGAGACTACAAGCAGAGGCAGTAGGAGTGACCTTGACCTGACCTCTCCGGGAGAGAGGGTGAGACTACAAGCATAGAAGGGATTTTTTCCCGGATGGAGCATGTTTTGTGTCATGTCGTGTAGAAGTGGATGTCTTTTGTCCTCTGTTACCACTGGTCTGTGACTGTAAGATATGATGAGACTACAAGCAGAGGCAGTAGGAGTGACTACCTCTCAGGTAGAGAGGTGAGTAGTAAGCAGAGGCAGAGGATTGACCTTGACCTGACCTCTCCGGGAGAGAGGGTGAGACTACAAGCAGAGAAGGGATTTTGTCCAGGATGGAGCATGTTTTGTGTCATGTCGTGCACAAGTGGATGTCTTTTGTCCACTGTTACCACTGGTCTGTGACTGTAAGATATAATGAGACTACAAGCAGAGGCAGGAGGAGTGACCACCTCTAGGGAGAGAGGGGTAAGGTACAAGCAGAGGCAGGAGGAGTGACCTTGACCTGACCTCTCCGGGAGAGAGGGTGAGACTACAAGCAGAGAAGGGATTTTGTCCAGGATGGAGCATGTTTTGTGTCATGTCGTGCACAAGTGGATGTCTTTTGTCCACTGTTACCACTGATCTGTGACTGTAAGATGTGATGAGACTACAAGCAGAGGCAGTAGGAGTGACCTTGACCTGACCTCTCAGGGAGAGAGGGTGAGACTACAAGCAGAGAAGGGATTTTGTCCAGGATGGAACATGTTTTGTGTCATGTCGTGCAGAAGTGGATGTCTTTTGTCCACTGTTACCACTGGTCTGTGACTGTAAGATGTGATGAGACTACAAGCAGAGGCAGGAGGAGTGACCTTGACCTGACCTCTCAGGGAGAGAGGGTGAGACTACAAGCAGAGGCAGGAGGAGTGACCTTGACCTGACCACTCCGGGAGAGAGGGTGAGACTACAAGCAGAGAAGGGATTTTGTCCAGGATGGAGCATGTTTTGTGTCATGTCGTGCAGAAGTGGATGTCTTTTGTCCACTGTTACCACTGATCTGTGACTGTAAGATGTGATGAGACTACAAGCAGAGGCAGTAGGAGTGACCTTGACCTGACCTCTCAGAGAGAGAGGGTGAGACTACAAGCAGAGAAGGGATTTTGTCCAGGATGGAACATGTTTTGTGTCATGTCGTGCAGAAGTGGATGTCTTTTGTCCACTGTTACCACTGGTCTGTGACTGTAAGATGTGATGAGACTACAAGCAGAGGCAGTATGAGTGACCTTGACCTGACCTCTCCGGGAGAGAGGGTGAGACTACAAGCATAGAAGGGATTTTGTCCAGGATGGAGCATGTTTTGTGTCATGTCGTGCAGAAGTGGATGTCTTTTGTCCACTGTTACCACTGGTCTGTGACTGTAAGATGTGATGAGACTACAAGCAGAGGCAGGAGGAGTGACCTTGACCTGACCACTCCGGGAGAGAGGGTGAGACTACAAGCAGAGAAGGGATTTTGTCCAGGATGGAACATGTTTTGTGTCATGTCGTGCAGAAGTGGATGTCTTTTGTCCACTGTTACCACTGGTCTGTGACTGTAAGATGTGATGAGACTACAAGCAGAGGCAGTAGGAGTGACCTTGACCTGACCTCTCAGGGAGAGAGGGTGAGACTACAAGCATAGAAGGAATTTTTTCCCTGATGGAGCATGTTTTGTGTCATGTCGTGTAGAAGTGGATGTCTTTTGTCCTCTGTTACTACTGGTCTGTGACTGTAAGATATGATGAGACTACAAGCAGAGGCAGTAGGAGTGACCTTGACTTACCTCTCAGAGGGTGAGAGTACAAGCAGAGGCAGGAGGAGTGACCTTGACCTGACCTCTCCGGGAGAGAGGGTGAGACTACAAGCAGAGAAGGGATTTTGTCCAGGATGGAGCATGTTTTGTGTCATGTCGTGCAGAAGTGGATGTCTTTTGTCCACTGTTACCACTGATCTGTGACTGTAAGATGTGATGAGACTACAAGCAGAGGCAGTAGGAGTGACCTTGACCTGACCTCTCAGGGAGAGGGGGTGAGACTACAAGCAGAGGCAGTAGGAGTGACCTTGACCTGACCTCTCAGGGAGAGAGGGTGAGACTACAAGCAGAGAAGGGATTTTGTCCAGGATGGAACATGTTTTGTGTCATGTCGTGCAGAAGTGGATGTCTTTTGTCCACTGTTACCACTGGTCTGTGACTGTAAGATGTGATGAGACTACAAGCAGAGGCAGTAGGAGTGACCTTGACCTGACCTCTCCGGGAGAGAGGGTGAGACTACAAGCAGAGAAGGGATTTTGTCCAGGATGGAGCATGTTTTGTGTCATGTCGTGCAGAAGTGGATGTCTTTTGTCCACTGTTACCACTGGTCTGTGACTGTAAGATGTGATGAGACTACAAGCAGAGGCAGGAGGAGTGACCTTGACCTGACCACTCCGGGAGAGAGGGTGAGACTACAAGCAGAGAAGGGATTTTGTCCAGGATGGAGCATGTTTTGTGTCATGTCGTGCAGAAGTGGATGTCTTTTGTCCACTGTTACCACTGATCTGTGACTGTAAGATGTGATGAGACTACAAGCAGAGGCAGTAGGAGTGACCTTGACCTGACCTCTCAGGGAGAGAGGGTGAGACTACAAGCAGAGAAGGGATTTTGTCCAGGATGGAACATGTTTTGTGTCATGTCGTGCAGAAGTGGATGTCTTTTGTCCACTGTTACCACTGGTCTGTGACTGTAAGATGTGATGAGACTACAAGCAGAGGCAGTAGGAGTGACCTTGACCTGACCTCTCAGGGAGAGAGGGTGAGACTACAAGCAGAGAAGGGATTTTGTCCAGGATGGAGCATGTTTTGTGTCATGTCGTGCAGAAGTGGATGTCTTTTGTCCACTGTTACCACTGGTCTGTGACTGTAAGATGTGATGAGACTACAAGCAGAGGCAGGAGGAGTGACCTTGACCTGACCTCTCAGGGAGAGAGGGTGAGACTACAAGCAGAGAAGGGATTTTGTCCAGGATGGAGCATGTTTTGTGTCATGTCGTGCAGAAGTGGATGTCTTTTGTCCACTGTTACCACTGGTCTGTGACTGTAAGATGTGATGAGACTACAAGCAGAGGCAGTAGGAGTGACCTTGACCTGACCTCTCCGGGAGAGAGGGTGAGACTACAAGCAGAGAAGGGATTTTTTCCAGGATGGAGCATGTTTTGTGTCATGTCGTGCAGAAGTGGATGTCTTTTGTCCACTGTTACCACTGGTCTGTGACTGTAAGATGTGATGAGACTACAAGCAGAGGCAGTAGGAGTGACCTTGACCTGACCTCTCAGGGAGAGAGGGTGAGACTACAAGCAGAGGCAGGAGGAGTGACCTTGACCTGACCACTCCGGGAGAGAGGGTGAGACTACAAGCAGAGAAGGGATTTTGTCCAGGATGGAGCATGTTTTGTGTCATGTCGTGCACAAGTGGATGTCTTTTGTCCACTGTTACCACTGATCTGTGACTGTAAGATGTGATGAGACTACAAGCAGAGGCAGTAGGAGTGACCTTGACCTGACCTCTCAGGGAGAGAGGGTGAGACTACAAGCAGAGAAGGGATTTTGTCCAGGATGGAACATGTTTTGTGTCATGTCGTGCAGAAGTGGATGTCTTTTGTCCACTGTTACCACTGGTCTGTGACTGTAAGATGTGATGAGACTACAAGCAGAGGCAGGAGGAGTGACCTTGACCTGACCTCTCAGGGAGAGAGGGTGAGACTACAAGCAGAGGCAGGAGGAGTGACCTTGACCTGACCACTCCGGGAGAGAGGGTGAGACTACAAGCAGAGAAGGGATTTTGTCCAGGATGGAGCATGTTTTGTGTCATGTCGTGTAGAAGTGGATGTCTTTTGTCCTCTGTTACCACTGGTCTGTGACTGTAAGATGTGATGAGACTACAAGCAGAGGCAGTAGGAGTGACCTTGACCTGACCTCTCAGGGAGAGAGGGTGAGACTACAAGCAGAGAAGGGATTTTGTCCAGGATGGAACATGTTTTGTGTCATGTCGTGCAGAAGTGGATGTCTTTTGTCCACTGTTACCACTGGTCTGTGACTGTAAGATGTGATGAGACTACAAGCAGAGGCAGTAGGAGTAACCTTGACCTGACCTCTCGGGAGAGAGGGTGAGACTACAAGCAGAGAAGGGATTTTGTCCAGGATGGAGCATGTTTTGTGTCATGTCGTGCAGAAGTGGATGTCTTTTGTCCACTGTTACCACTGGTCTGTGACTGTAAGATGTGATGAGACTACAAGCAGAGGCAGTAGGAGTGACCTTGACCTGACCTCTCCGGGAGAGAGGGTGAGACTACAAGCAGAGAAGGGATTTTGTCCAGGATGGAGCATGTTTTGTGTCATGTCGTGCAGAAGTGGATGTCTTTTGTCCACTGTTACCACTGGTCTGTGACTGTAAGATGTGATGAGACTACAAGCAGAGGCAGTAGGAGTGACCTTGACCTGACCTCTCAGGGAGAGAGGGTGAGACTACAAGCAGAGAAGGGATTTTGTCCAGGATGGAGCATGTTTTGTGTCATGTCGTGCAGAAGTGGATGTCTTTTGTCCACTGTTACCACTGGTCTGTGACTGTAAGATGTGATGAGACTACAAGCAGAGGCAGTAGGAGTGACCTTGACCTGACCTCTCAGGGAGAGAGGGTGAGACTACAAGCAGAGAAGGGATTTTGTCCAGGATGGAGCATGTTTTGTGTCATGTCGTGCAGAAGTGGATGTCTTTTGTCCACTGTTACCACTGGTCTGTGACTGTAAGATGTGATGAGACTACAAGCAGAGGCAGTAGGAGTGACCTTGACCTGACCTCTCAGGGAGAGAGGGTGAGAGTACAAGCAGAGGCAGGAGGAGTGACCTTGACCTGACCACTCCGGGAGAGAGGGTGAGACTACAAGCAGAGAAGGGATTTTGTCCAGGATGGAGCATGTTTTGTGTCATGTCGTGCAGAAGTGGATGTCTTTTGTCCACTGTTACCACTGGTCTGTGACTGTAAGATGTGATGAGACTACAAGCAGAGGCAGGAGGAGTGACCTTGACCTGACCACTCCGGGAGAGAGGGTGAGACTACAAGCAGAGAAGGGATTTTGTCCAGGATGGAGCATGTTTTGTGTCATGTCGTGCAGAAGTGGATGTCTTTTGTCCACTGTTACCACTGGTCTGTGACTGTAAGATGTGATGAGACTACAAGCAGAGGCAGTAGGAGTGACCTTGACCTGACCTCTCAGGGAGAGAGGGTGAGACTACAAGCAGAGAAGGGATTTTGTCCAGGATGGAACATGTTTTGTGTCATGTCGTGCAGAAGTGGATGTCTTTTGTCCACTGTTACCACTGGTCTGTGACTGTAAGATGTGATGAGACTACAAGCAGAGGCAGTAGGAGTGACCTTGACCTGACCTCTCAGGGAGAGAGGGTGAGACTACAAGCAGAGAAGGGATTTTGTCCAGGATGGAGCATGTTTTGTGTCATGTCGTGCAGAAGTGGATGTCTTTTGTCCACTGTTACCACTGGTCTGTGACTGTAAGATGTGATGAGACTACAAGCAGAGGCAGTAGGAGTGACCTTGACCTGACCTCTCAGGGAGAGAGGGTGAGACTACAAGCAGAGAAGGGATTTTGTCCAGGATGGAACATGTTTTGTGTCATGTCGTGCAGAAGTGGATGTCTTTTGTCCACTGTTACCACTGGTCTGTGACTGTAAGATGTGATGAGACTACAAGCAGAGGCAGTAGGAGTGACCTTGACCTGACCTCTCAGGGAGAGAGGGTGAGACTACAAGCAGAGGCAGGAGGAGTGACCTTGACCTGACCACTCCGGGAGAGAGGGTGAGACTACAAGCAGAGAAGGGATTTTGTCCAGGATGGAGCATGTTTTGTGTCATGTCGTGCACAAGTGGATGTCTTTTGTCCACTGTTACCACTGATCTGTGACTGTAAGATGTGATGAGACTACAAGCAGAGGCAGTAGGAGTGACCTTGACCTGACCTCTCAGGGAGAGAGGGTGAGACTACAAGCAGAGAAGGGATTTTGTCCAGGATGGAGCATGTTTTGTGTCATGTCGTGCAGAAGTGGATGTCTTTTGTCCACTGTTACCACTGGTCTGTGACTGTAAGATGTGATGAGACTACAAGCAGAGGCAGGAGGAGTGACCTTGACCTGACCTCTCCGGGAGAGAGGGTGAGACTACAAGCAGAGAAGGGATTTTGTCCAGGATGGAGCATGTTTTGTGTCATGTCGTGCAGAAGTGGATGTCTTTTGTCCACTGTTACCACTGGTCTGTGACTGTAAGATGTGATGAGACTACAAGCAGAGGCAGTAGGAGTGACCTTGACCTGACCTCTCCGGGAGAGAGGGTGAGACTACAAGCAGAGAAGGGATTTTGTCCAGGATGGAACATGTTTTGTGTCATGTCGTGCAGAAGTGGATGTCTTTTGTCCACTGTTACCACTGGTCTGTGACTGTAAGATGTGATGAGACTACAAGCAGAGGCAGGAGGAGTGACCTTGACCTGACCTCTCAGGGAGAGAGGGTGAGACTACAAGCAGAGAAGGGATTTTGTCCAGGATGGAACATGTTTTGTGTCATGTCGTGCAGAAGTGGATGTCTTTTGTCCACTGTTACCACTGGTCTGTGACTGTAAGATGTGATGAGACTACAAGCAGAGGCAGGAGGAGTGACCTTGACCTGACCTCTCAGGGAGAGAGGGTGAGAGTACAAGCAGAGGCAGGAGGAGTGACCTTGACCTGACCACTCCGGGAGAGAGGGTGAGACTACAAGCAGAGAAGGGATTTTGTCCAGGATGGAGCATGTTTTGTGTCATGTCGTGCAGAAGTGGATGTCTTTTGTCCACTGTTACCACTGGTCTGTGACTGTAAGATGTGATGAGACTACAAGCAGAGGCAGTAGGAGTGACCTTGACCTGACCTCTCAGGGAGAGAGGGTGAGACTACAAGCAGAGAAGGGATTTTGTCCAGGATGTAGCATGTTTTGTGTCATGTCGTGCAGAAGTGGATGTCTTTTGTCCACTGTTACCACTGGTCTGTGACTGTAAGATGTGATGAGACTACAAGCAGAGGCAGTAGGAGTGACCTTGACCTGACCTCTCAGGGAGAGAGGGTGAGACTACAAGCAGAGAAGGGATTTTGTCCAGGATGGAGCATGTTTTGTGTCATGTCGTGCAGAAGTGGATGTCTTTTGTCCACTGTTACCACTGGTCTGTGACTGTAAGATGTGATGAGACTACAAGCAGAGGCAGGAGGAGTGACCTTGACCTGACCTCTCAGGGAGAGAGGGTGAGACTACAAGCAGAGAATGGATTTTGTCCAGGATGGAGCATGTTTTGTGTCATGTCGTGCAGAAGTGGATGTCTTTTGTCCACTGTTACCACTGGTCTGTGACTGTAAGATGTGATGAGACTACAAGCAGAGGCAGTAGGAGTGACCTTGACCTGACTTCTCAGGGAGAGAGGGTGAGACTACAAGCAGAGGCAGGAGGAGTGACCTTGACCTGACCACTCCGGGAGAGAGGGTGAGACTACAAGCAGAGAAGGGATTTTGTCCAGGATGGAGCATGTTTTGTGTCATGTCGTGCACAAGTGGATGTCTTTTGTCCACTGTTACCACTGGTCTGTGACTGTAAGATGTGATGAGACTACAAGCAGAGGCAGGAGGAGTGACCTTGACCTGACCTCTCAGGGAGAGAGGGTGAGACTACAAGCAGAGAAGGGATTTTGTCCAGGATGGAGCATGTTTTGTGTCATGTCGTGCAGAAGTGGATGTCTTTTGTCCACTGTTACCACTGGTCTGTGACTGTAAGATGTGATGAGACTACAAGCAGAGGCAGTAGGAGTGACCTTGACCTGACCTCTCCGGGAGAGAGGGTGAGACTACAAGCATAGAAGGGATTTTTTCCAGGATGGAGCATGTTTTGTGTCATGTCGTGTAGAAGTGGATGTCTTTTGTCCTCTGTTACCACTGGTCTGTGACTGTAAGATATGATGAGACTACAAGCAGAGGCAGTAGGAGTGACGTTGACCTTACCTCTCAGGAGAGGGTGAGAGTACAAGCAGGAGGAGTGACCTTGACCTGACCACTCCGGGAGAGAGGGTGAGACTACAAGCAGAGAAGGGATTTTGTCTAGGATGGAGCATGTTTTGTGTCATGTCGTGCACAAGTGGATGTCTTTTGTCCACTGTTACCACTGATCTGTGACTGTAAGATGTGATGAGACTACAAGCAGAGGCAGTAGGAGTGACCTTGACCTGACCTCTCAGGGAGAGAGGGTGAGACTACAAGCAGAGAAGGGATTTTGTCCAGGATGGAACATGTTTTGTGTCATGTCGTGCAGAAGTGGATGTCTTTTGTCCACTGTTACCACTGGTCTGTGACTGTAAGATGTGATGAGACTACAAGCAGAGGCAGGAGGAGTGACCTTGACCTGACCTCTCAGGGAGAGAGGGTGAGACTACAAGCAGAGGCAGGAGGAGTGACCTTGACCTAACCACTCCGGGAGAGAGGGTGAGACTACAAGCAGAGAAGGGATTTTTTCCAGGATGGAGCATGTTTTGTGTCATGTCGTGCAGAAGTGGATGTCTTTTGTCCACTGTTACCACTGATCTGTGACTGTAAGATGTGATGAGACTACAAGCAGAGGCAGTAGGAGTGACCTTGACCTGACCTCTCAGGGAGAGAGGGTGAGACTACAAGCAGAGAAGGGATTTTGTCCAGGATGGAACATGTTTTGTGTCATGTCGTGCAGAAGTGGATGTCTTTTGTCCACTGTTACCACTGGTCTGTGACTGTAAGATGTGATGAGACTACAAGCAGAGGCAGTAGGAGTGACCTTGACCTGACCTCTCCGGGAGAGAGGGTGAGACTACAAGCATAGAAGGGATTTTGTCCAGGATGGAGCATGTTTTGCGTCATGTCGTGCACAAGTGGATGTCTTTTGTCTACTGTTACCACTGGTCTGTGACTGTAAGATGTGATGAGACAACAAGCAGAGGCAGGAGGAGTGACCTTGACCTGACCTCTCCGGGAGAGAGGGTGAGAGTACAAGCAGAGGCAGGAGGAGTGACCTTGACCTGACCACTCCGGGAGAGAGGGTGAGACTACAAGCAGAGAAGGGATTTTGTCCCGGATTGAGCATGTTTTGTGTCATGTCGTGCACAAGTGGATGTCTTTTGTCCACTGTTACCACTGATCTGTGACTGTAAGATGTGATGAGACTACAAGCAGAGGCAGTAGGAGTGACCTTGACCTGACCTCTCCGGGAGAGAGGGTGAGACTACAAGCAGAGAAGGGATTTTGTCCAGGATGGAGCATGTTTTGTGTCATGTCGTGCAGAAGTGGATGTCTTTTGTCCACCGTTGCCACTGGTCTGTGACTGTAAGATGTGATGAGACTACAAGCAGAGGCAGGAGGAGTGACCTTGACCTGACCACTCCGGGAGAGAGGGTGAGACTACAAGCAGAGAAGGGATTTTGTCCAGGATGGAACATGTTTTGTGTCATGTCGTGCAGAAGTGGATGTCTTTTGTCCACTGTTACCACTGGTCTGTGACTGTAAGATGTGATGAGACTACAAGCAGAGGCAGGAGGAGTGACCTTGACCTGACCTCTCCGGGAGAGAGGGTGAGACTACAAGCAGAGAAGGGATTTTGTCCAGGATGGAACATGTTTTGTGTCATGTCGTGCAGAAGTGGATGTCTTTTGTCCACTGTTACCACTGGTCTGTGACTGTAAGATGTGATGAGACTACAAGCAGAGGCAGGAGGAGTGACCTTGACCTGACCTCTCAGGGAGAGAGGGTGAGACTACAAGCAGAGAAGGGATTTTGTCCAGGATGGAACATGTTTTGTGTCATGTCGTGCAGAAGTGGATGTCTTTTGTCCACTGTTACCACTGGTCTGTGACTGTAAGATGTGATGAGACTACAAGCAGAGGCAGGAGGAGTGACCTTGACCTGACCTCTCAGGGAGAGAGGGTGAGAGTACAAGCAGAGGCAGGAGGAGTGACCTTGACCTGACCACTCCGGGAGAGAGGGTGAGACTACAAGCAGAGAAGGGATTTTGTCCAGGATGGAGCATGTTTTGTGTCATGTCGTGCACAAGTGGATGTCTTTTGTCCACTGTTACCACTGATCTGTGACTGTAAGATGTGATGAGACTACAAGCAGAGGCAGGGGGAGTGACCTTGACCTGACCACTCCGGGAGAGAGGGTGAGACTACAAGCAGAGAAGGGATTTTGTCCAGGATGGAGCATGTTTTGTGTCATGTCCTGCAGAAGTGGATGTCTTTTGTCCACCGTTGCCACTGGTCTGTGACTGTAAGATGTGATGAGACTACAAGCAGAGGCAGGAGGAGTGACCTTGACCTGACCACTCCGGGAGAGAGGGTGAGACTACAAGCAGAGAAGGGATTTTGTCCAGGATGGAACATGTTTTGTGTCATGTCGTGCAGAAGTGGATGTCTTTTGTCCACTGTTACCACTGGTCTGTGACTGTAAGATGTGATGAGACTACAAGCAGAGGCAGTATGAGTGACCTTGACCTGACCTCTCCGGGAGAGAGGGTGAGACTACAAGCAGAGAAGGGATTTTGTCCAGGATGGAACATGTTTTGTGTCATGTCGTGCAGAAGTGGATGTCTTTTGTCCACTGTTACCACTGGTCTGTGACTGTAAGATGTGATGAGACTACAAGCAGAGGCAGGAGGAGTGACCTTGACCTGACCTCTCAGGGAGAGAGGGTGAGACTACAAGCAGAGAAGGGATTTTGTCCAGGATGGAACATGTTTTGTGTCATGTCGTGCAGAAGTGGATGTCTTTTGTCCACTGTTACCACTGGTCTGTGACTGTAAGATGTGATGAGACTACAAGCAGAGGCAGGAGGAGTGACCTTGACCTGACCTCTCAGGGAGAGAGGGTGAGAGTACAAGCAGAGGCAGTAGGAGTGACCTTGACCTGACTTCTCAGGGAGAGAGGGTGAGACTACAAGCAGAGAAGGGATTTTGTCCAGGATGGAGCATGTTTTGTGTCATGTCGTGCAGAAGTGGATGTCTTTTGTCCACTGTTACCACTGGTCTGTGACAGTAAGATGTGATGAGACTACAAGCAGAGGCAGGGGGAGTGACCTTGACCTGACCTCTCAGGGAGAGAGGGTGAGACTACAAGCAGAGAAGGGATTTTGTCCAGGATGTAGCATGTTTTGTGTCATGTCGTGCAGAAGTGGTTGTCTTTTGTCCACCGTTGCCACTGGTCTGTGACTGTAAGATGTGATGAGACTACAAGCAGAGGCAGTAGGAGTGACCTTGACCTGACCTCTCAGGAAGAGAGGGTGATACTACAAGCAGAGAAGGGATTTTGTCCAGGATGGAGCATGTTTTGTGTCATGTCGTGCAGAAGTGGATGTCTTTTGTCCACTGTTACCACTGGTCTGTGACTGTAAGATGTGATGAGACTACAAGCAGAGGCAGGAGGAGTGACCTTGACCTGACCTCTCAGGGAGAGAGGGTGAGACTACAAGCAGAGAATGGATTTTGTCCAGGATGGAGCATGTTTTGTGTCATGTCGTGCAGAAGTGGATGTCTTTTGTCCACTGTTACCACTGGTCTGTGACTGTAAGATGTGATGAGACTACAAGCAGAGGCAGTAAGAGTGACCTTGACCTGACTTCTCAGGGAGAGAGGGTGAGACTACAAGCAGAGGCAGGAGGAGTGACCTTGACCTGACCACTCCGGGAGAGAGGGTGAGACTACAAGCAGAGAAGGGATTTTTCCAGGATGGAGCATGGTTTGTGTCATGTCGTGCACAAGTGGATGTCTTTTGTTCACTGTTACCACTGGTCTGTGACTGTAAGATGTGATGAGACTACAAGCAGAGGCAGGAGGAGTGACCTTGACCTGACCTCTCAGGGAGAGAGGGTGAGACTACAAGCAGAGAAGGGATTTTGTCCAGGATGGAACATGTTTTGTGTCACGTCGCGCAGAAGTGGATGTCTTTTGTCCACTGTTACCACTGGTCTGTGACTGTAAGATGTGATGAGACTACAAGCAGAGGCAGTAGGAGTGACCTTGACCTGACCTCTCCGGGAGAGAGGGTGAGACTACAAGCATAGAAGGGATTTTTTCCCGGATGGAGCATGTTTTGTGTCATGTCGTGTAGAAGTGGATGTCTTTTGTCCTCTGTTACCACTGGTCTGTGACTGTAAGATATGATGAGACTACAAGCAGAGGCAGTAGGAGTGACCTTGACCTTACCTCTCAGGTAGAGAGGGTGAGAGTACAAGCAGAGGCAGGAGGAGTGACCTTGACCTGACCACTCCGGGAGAGAGGGTGAGACTACAAGCAGAGAAGGGATTTTGTCCAGGATGGAGCACGTTTTGTGTCATGTCGTGCACAAGTGGATGTCTTTTGTCCACTGTTACCACTGATCTGTGACTGTAAGATGTGATGAGACTACAAGCAGAGGCAGTAGGAGTGACCTTGACCTGACCTCTCAGGGAGAGAGGGTGAGACTACAAGCAGAGAAGGGATTTTGTCCAGGATGGAACATGTTTTGTGTCATGTCGTGCAGAAGTGGATGTCTTTTGTCCACTGTTACCACTGGTCTGTAACTGTAAGATGTGATGAGACTACAAGCAGAGGCAGGAGGAGTGACCTTGACCTGACCTCTCAGGGAGAGAGGGTGAGACTACAAGCAGAGGCAGGAGGAGTGACCTTGACCTAACCACTCCGGAGAGAGGGTGAGACTACAAGCAGAGAAGGGATTTTGTCCAGGATGGAGCATGTTTTGTGTCATGTCGTGCAGAAGTGGATGTCTTTTGTCAACTGTTACCACTGATCTGTGACTGTAAGATGTGATGAGACTACAAGCAGAGGCAGTAGGAGTGACCTTGACCTGACCTCTCAGGGAGAGAGGGTGAGACTACAAGCAGAGAAGGGATTTTGTCCAGGATGGAACATGTTTTGTGTCATGTCGTGCAGAAGTGGATGTCTTTTGTCCACTGTTACCACTGTTCTGTGACTGTAAGATGTGATGAGACTACAAGCAGAGGCAGTAGGAGTGACCTTGACCTGACCTCTCCGGGAGAGAGGGTGAGACTACAAGCATAGAAGGGATTTTGTCCAGGATGGAGCATGTTTTGCGTCATGTCGTGCACAAGTGGATGTCTTTTGTCCACTGTTACCACTGGTCTGTGACTGTAAGATGTGATGAGACTACAAGCAGAGGCAGGAGGAGTGACCTTGACCTGACCACTCCGGGAGAGAGGGTGAGACTACAAGCAGAGAAGGGATTTTGTCCAGGATGGAGCATGTTTTGTGTCATGTCGTGCAGAAGTGGATGTCTTTTGTCCACTGTTACCACTGATCTGTGACTGTAAGATGTGATGAGACTACAAGCAGAGGCAGTAGGAGTGACCTTGACCTGACCTCTCAGGGAGAGAGGGTGAGACTACAAGCAGAGAAGGGATTTTGTCCAGGATGGAACATGTTTTGTGTCATGTCGTGCAGAAGTGGATGTCTTTTGTCCACTGTTACCACTGGTCTGTGACTGTAAGATGTGATGAGACTACAAGCAGAGGCAGTAGGAGTGACCTTGACCTGACCTCTCCGGGAGAGAGGGTGAGACTACAAGCAGAGAAGGGATTTTGTCCAGGATGGAGCATGTTTTGTGTCATGTCATGCAGAATTGGATGTCTTTTGTCCACTGTTACCACTGGTCTGTGACTGTAAGATGTGATGAGACTACAAGCAGAGGCAGTAGGAGTGACCTTGACCTGACCTCTCCGGGAGAGAGGGTGAGACTACAAGCATAGAAGGGATTTTTTCCTGGATGGAGCATGTTTTGTGTCATGTCGTGCAGAAGTGGATGTCTTTTGTCCTCTGTTACCACTGGTCTGTGACTGTAAGATGTGATGAGACTACAAGCAGAGGCAGTAGGAGTGACCTTGACCTGACCTCTCAGGGAGAGAGGGTGAGAGTACAAGCAGAGGCAGGAGGAGTGACCTTGACCTGACCACTCCGGGAGAGAGGGTGAGACTACAAGCAGAGAAGGGATTTTGTCCAGGATGGAGCATGTTTTGTGTCATGTCGTGCACAAGTGGATGTCTTTTGTCCACTGTTACCACTGATCTGTGACTGTAAGATGTGATGAGACTACAAGCAGAGGCAGGAGGAGTGACCTTGACCTGACCACTCCGGGAGAGAGGGTGAGACTACAAGCAGAGAAGGGATTTTGTCCAGGATGGAGCATGTTTTGTGTCATGTCCTGCAGAAGTGGATGTCTTTTGTCCACCGTTGCCACTGGTCTGTGACTGTAAGATGTGATGAGACTACAAGCAGAGGCAGGAGGAGTGACCTTGACCTGACCACTCCGGGAGAGAGGATGAGACTACAAGCAGAGAAGGGATTTTGTCCAGGATGGAGCATGTTTTGTGTCATGTCGTGCAGAAGTGGATGTATTTTGTCCACTGTTACCACTGGTCTGTGACTGTAAGATGTGATGAGACTACAAGCAGAGGCAGTAGGAGTGACCTTGACCTGACCTCTCAGGGAGAGAGGGTGAGACTACAAGCAGAGAAGGGATTTTGTCCAGGATGGAACATGTTTTGTGTCATGTCGTGCAGAAGTGGATGTCTTTTGTCCACTGTTACCACTGGTCTGTGACTGTAAGATGTGATGAGACTACAAGCAGAGGCAGGGGGAGTGACCTTGACCTGACCTCTCAGGGAGAGAGGGTGAGACTACAAGCAGAGAAGGGATTTTGTCCAGGATGTAGCATGTTTTGTGTCATGTCGTGCAGAAGTGGTTGTCTTTTGTCCACCGTTGCCACTGGTCTGTGACTGTAAGATGTGATGAGACTACAAGCAGAGGCAGTAGGAGTGACCTTGACCTGACCTCTCAGGGAGAGAGGGTGAGACTACAAGCAGAGAAGGGATTTTGTCCAGGATGGAGCATGTTTTGTGTCATGTCGTGCAGAAGTGGATGTCTTTTGTCCACTGTTACCACTGGTCTGTGACTGTAAGATATGATGAGACTACAAGCAGAGGCAGGAGGAGTGACCTTGACCTGACCTCTCAGGGAGAGAGGGTGAGACTACAAGCAGAGAAGGGATTTTGTCCAGGATGGAGCATGTTTTGTGTCATGTCGTGCAGAAGTGGATGTCTTTTGTCCACTGTTACCACTGGTCTGTGACTGTAAGATGTGATGAGACTACAAGCAGAGGCAGGAGGAGTGACCTTGACCTGACCTCTCAGGGAGAGAGGGTGAGACTACAAGCAGAGAATGGATTTTGTCCAGGATGGAGCATGTTTTGTGTCATGTCGTGCAGAAGTGGATGTCTTTTGTCCACTGTTACCACTGGTCTGCGACTGTAAGATGTGATGATACTACAAGCAGAGGCAGTAGGAGTGACCTTGACCTGACTTCTCAGGGAGAGACGGTGAGACTACAAGCAGAGGCAGGAGGAGTGACCTTGACCTGACCACTCCGGGAGAGAGGGTGAGACTACAAGCAGAGAAGGGATTTTGTCCAGGATAGAGCATGTTTTGTGTCATGTCGTGCAGAAGTGGATGTCTTTTGTCCACTGTTACCACTGGTCTGTGACTGTAAGATGTGATGAGACTACAAGCAGAGGCAGGAGGAGTGACCTTGACCTGACCTCTCAGGGAGAGAGGGTGAGAGTACAAGCAGAGGCAGTAGGAGTGACCTTGACCTGACTTCTCAGGGAGAGAGGGTGAGACTACAAGCAGAGGCAGGAGGAGTGACCTTGACCTGACCACTCCGGGAGAGAGGGTGAGACTACAAGCAGAGAAGGGATTTTGTCCAGGATGGAGCATGTTTTGTGTCATGTCGTGCAGAAGTGGATGTCTTTTGTCCACCGTTGCCACTGGTCTGTGACTGTAAGATGTGATGAGACTACAAGCAGAGGCAGTAGGAGTGACCTTGACCTGACCTCTCAGGGAGAGAGGGTGAGACTACAAGCAGAGAAGGGATTTTGTCCAGGATGGAGCATGTTTTGTGTCATGTCGTGCAGAAGTGGATGTCTTTTGTCCACTGTTACCACTGGTCTGTGACTGTAAGATGTGATGAGACTACAAGCAGAGGCAGGAGGAGTGACCTTGACCTGACCTCTCAGGGAGAGAGGGTGAGACTACAAGCAGAGAAGGGATTTTGTCCAGGATGGAGCATGTTTTGTGTCATGTCGTGCAGAAGTGGATGTCTTTTGTCCACTGTTACCACTGGTCTGTGACTGTAAGATGTGATGAGACTACAAGCAGAGGCAGGAGGAGTGACCTTGACCTGACCTCTCAGGGAGAGAGGGTGAGACTACAAGCAGAGAAGAGATTTTGTCCAGGATGGAACACGTTTTGTGTCATGTCGTGCAGAAGTGGATGTCTTTTGTCCACTGTTACCACTGGTCTGTGACTGTAAGATGTGATGAGACTACAAGCAGAGGCAGTAGGAGTGACCTTGACCTGACCTCTCCGGGACAGAGGGTGAGACTACAAGCATAGAAGGGATTTTTTCCTGGATGGAGCATGTTTTGTGTCATGTCGTGTAGAAGTGGATGTCTTTTGTCCTCTGTTACCACTGGTCTGTGACTGTAAGATGTGATGAGACTACAAGCAGAGGCAGTAGGAGTGACCTTGACCTGACCTCTCAGGGAGAGAGGGTGAGACTACAAGCAGAGGCAGGAGGAGTGACCTTGAGCTGACCACTCCGGGAGAGAGGGTGAGACTACAAGCAGAGAAGGGATTTTGTCTAGGATGGAGCATGTTTTGTGTCATGTCGTGCACAAGTGGATGTCTTTTGTCCACTGTTACCACTGATCTGTGACTGTAAGATGTGATGAGACTACAAGCAGAGGCAGTAGGAGTGACCTTGACCTGACCTCTCAGGGAGAGAGGGTGAGACTACAAGCAGAGAAGGGATTTTGTCCAGGATGGAACATGTTTTGTGTCATGTCGTGCAGAAGTGGATGTCTTTTGTCCACTGTTACCACTGGTCTGTGACTGTAAGATGTGATGAAACTACAAGCAGAGGCAGTAGGAGTGACCTTGACCTGACCTCTCCGGGAGAGAGGGTGAGACTACAAGCAGAGAAGGGTTTTGTCCAGGATGGAGCATGTTTTGTGTCATGTCGTGCAGAAGTGGATGTCTTTTGTCCACTGTTACCACTGGTCTGTGACTGTAAGATGTGATGAGACTACAAGCAGAGGCAGGAGGAGTGACCTTGACCTGACCTCTCAGGGAGAGAGGGTGAGACTACAAGCAGAGAAGGGATTTTGTCCAGGATGGAGCATGTTTAGTGTCATGTCCTGCAGAAATGGATATCTTTTGTCCACCGCTACCACTGGTCTGTGACTGTAAGATGTGATGAGACTACAAGCAGAGGCAGTAGGAGTGACCTTGACCTGACCTCTCAGGGAGAGAGGGTGAGACTACAAGCAGAGAAGGGATTTTGTCCAGGATGGAGCATGTTTTGTGTCATGTCGTGTAGAAGTGGATGTCTTTTGTCCACCGTTGCCACTGGTCTGTGACTGTAAGATGTGATGAGACTACAAGCAGAGGCAGTAGGAGTGACCTTGACCTGACCTCTCAGGGAGAGAGGGTGAGACTACAAGCAGAGAAGGGATTTAATCCAGGATGGAGCATGTTTTGTGTCATGTCATGCAGAAGTGGATGTCTTTTGTCCACTGTTACCACTGGTCTGTGACTGTAAGATGTGATGAGACTACAAGCAGAGGCAGGAGGAGTGACCTTGACCTGACCTCTCCGGGAGAGAGGGTGAGACTACAAGCAGAGAAGGGATTTTGTCCAGGATGGAGCATGTTTTGTGTCATGTCGTGCACAAGTGGATGTCTTTTGTCCACTGTTACCACTGATCTGTGACTGTAAGATGTGATGAGACTACAAGCAGAGGCAGTAGGAGTGACCTTGACCTGACCTCTCAGGGAGAGAGGGTGAGACTACAAGCAGAGAAGGGATTTTGTCCAGGATGGAACATGTTTTGTGTCATGTCGTGCACAAGTGGATGTCTTTTGTCCACTGTTACCACTGGTCTGTGACTGTAAGATGTGATGAGACTACAAGCAGAGGCAGGAAGAGTGACCTTGACCTGACCTCTCCGGGAGAGAGGGTGAGACTACAAGCAGAGAAGGGATTTTGTCCTGGATGGTGCATGTTTTGTGTCATGTCGTGCAGAAGCGGATGTCTTTTGTCCACTGTTTCCACTGGTCTGTGACTGTAAGATGTGATGAGACTACAAGCAGAGGCAGGGGGAGTGACCTTGACCTGACCTCTCAGGGAGAGAGGGTGAGACTACAAGCAGAGAAGGGATTTTGTCCAGGGTGGAGCATGTTTTGTGTCATGTCGTGTAGAAGTGGATGTCTTTTGTCCACTGTTACCACTGGTCTGTGACTGTAAGATGTGATGAGACTACAAGCAGAGCAGGGGAGTGACCTTGACCTGACCTCTCAGGGAGAGAGGGTGAGACTACAAGCAGAGAAGGGATTTTGTCCAGGATGGAGCATGTTTTGTGTCATGTCGTGCAGAAGTGGATGTCTTTTGTCCACTGTTACCACTGGTCTGTGACTGTAAGATGTGATGAGACTACAAGCAGAGGCAGGAGGAGTGACCTTGACCTGACCACTCAGGGAGAGAGGGTGAGACTACAAGCAGAAAAGGGATTTTGTCCAGGATGGAGCAGGTTTTGTGTCATGTCGTGCAGAAATGGATGTCTTTTGTCCACTGTTACCACTGATCTGTGACTGTAAGATGTGATGAGACTACAAGCAGAGGCAGTATGAGTGACCTTGACCTGACCTCTCAGGGAGAGAGGGTGAGACTACAAGCATAGAAGGGATTATTTCCTGGATGGAGCATGTTTTGTGTCATGTCGTGTAGAAGTGGATGTCTTTTGTCCTCTGTTACCACTGGTCTGTGACTGTAAGATGTGATGAGACTACAAGCAGAAGCAGGAGGAGTGACCTTGACCTGACCTCTCAGGGAGAGAGGGTGAGACTACAAGCAGAGAAGGGATTTTGTCCAGGATGGAGCATGTTTTGTGTCATGTCGTGCAGAAGCGGATGTCTTTTGTCCACTGTTTCCACTGGTCTGTGACTGTAAGATGTGATGAGACTACAAGCAGAGGCAGGGGGAGTGACCTTGACCTGACCTCTCAGGGAGAGAGGTGAGACTACAAGCAGAGAAGGGATTTTGTCCAGGGTGGAGCATGTTTTGTGTCATGTCGTGTAGAAGTGGATGTCTTTTGTCCACTGTTACCACTGGTCTGTGACTGTAAGATGTGATGAGACTACAAGCAGAGGCAGGGGGAGTGACCTTGACCTGACCTCTCAGGGAGAGAGGTTGATACTACAAGCAGAGGCAGGAGGATGACCTTGACCTGACCACATCCGGAGTGAGGTGAGACTACAAGTCAAAAAGGGATTTTGTCCAGGATGGAGCATGTTTTGTGTCATGTCGTGCAGAAGTGGATGTCTTTTGTCCACTGTTACCACTGGTCTGTGACTGTAAGATGTGATGAGACTACAATCCGAGGCAGGAGAGTGACCTTGACCTGACCACTCAGGAGAGAGGGTGAGCTACAAGCAGAAAAGGGATTTTGTCCAGGATGGAGCATGTTTTGTGTCATGGTCGTGCAGAAAAGGATGTCTTTTTGTCCACTGTTACCACTGATCTGTGACTGTAAGATGTGATGAGACTACAAGCAGAGGCAGTATGAGTGACCTTCACCTGACCCTCTCAGGGGAGAGAGGGTGAGACTACAAGCATAGAAGGGATTATTTCCTGGCATGGAGCAATGTTTTGTGTCATGTCGTGT
>CAJQUW010016600.1:0-56347 GCA_907163375.1 Prostheceraeus crozeri
ATCCACCTTTCGGCTTTGGCTTATCTTGCTGATTCTTAATCCATTCGTATGCGGTTCTGGCGTTAACATCCAATACACGGCACATCAACTTCCAGTCTCCTTCATCTTCATAACATTTCATGAGCTTTTCTCTAACTGTTTGACTGATACGGTTGCATCGTCGTTGTCGAGGCATCTTCAGAATTTATGTGAGTGGAATCATGAGAGCGAAGAATGAACGGCCAAACCTATAGCCAATCCCTTCGTAACCATGGCGGAAGAAACATTATTTTATCAGCAGAAACATAGAAATGTGATATTAAGTTCAGGCGTATATTTTTGGCACATCAGCACGTCAAAGTGATGCGACTGGGTGGATATCGTCACTCGTGTGATTTCGATGGTCTTCCCGAAGATTTTTATAAGTTAACGTCACAACAAGCCACAATGACATCTTTAAAGCAATGACATATGTGCGTTGAAGTCTATTTGAAGCAGGCAATGCTAACTTTGATGACTAGGAAAGGATTCAGATGCATTAAAATAGAGAAAACATTATCTTAAAAATAATGTGTGAAATAGAGTTTCAAGAATGAGAAATTGGATTTCGCGAATGAGAAATTGAATTTCACTTGTGTGAAATTGGATTGGAAATGGTGGCTGCACAAAACACTTTCGATTTACAGATTCAATCATTGAAAACGGTTGAAAACAAAGCATTGCGCCAGGTTCAGCATTTCTGCTTCTATCATGAATGCAATTGAAATATCTATGGATTTATGGAAGATATTCTGTTCGTTTGCTTCTGTTATGTGATGTGTAGCATCAATTCTCTCTCGATTTTACCACAAAATTTGCGAAAATGCAAAATGCATCAAAATTTACCAAAAGGAACCGGTTTCCATAAATGGGCCGAGCTCATGTATTCCAATGATCCAATTTTATTACTGATGATTGGCCATCCACTTCAAATACATCACCCTTATCATCCAAGTCGCAATAATTGCGTCAAAAAACCAAGTCTGAAATGATTGCTCTTATTATCGCATATTTTAATTATCAGGTTTTGTATTTAATCTAAGTAAGTTAATTTGGTACATGTAAAATGCAGGTAGGCTACAAAATATTCGCAAAAAGTCTAGATATGAAAATAAGCATCTTAGTGTTTGTTGCATGCATTCACATTCCTCAAATGCATTATTGTATTTCCAGAAACCGATTTCTGTACTCGGAACTGCCTTGGAGCTGCTCGACCTTTTACAATGAGTGTTCTTGATACCGCTAATCAAGAAGTCATCCGTGTTGTCCGAAGTTACAAATGCCAATGCTATTGCTTCAACTGCTGTACGTGTTGTCAAGATGAAGTGACCGTGGAATCTCCAGTTGGGCAGACAATCGGTCGAGTCCATCAAATATTTGACTGCTGTAGACCAATTTACCTTGTTGAAGATCCATCTGGTCATCCTGTTTTAAGGATCCGTGGTCCTCATTTCTGCAATTGTCGATGCTTTACATTTGAATTTGATGTAAGTTGTTCATTCATTTATCAGAAAAATCATTGTAGAGCATGCAAAGTACATGTAGATATTAAAGTAGATTTTTAGGCTGGTCTACTTGATACTAATGAATAGGTTTCATGGTTAGCTAAGCCCTCTTTAAATTTAAACGTGAAAACATGTGTACATGCAAAATCCATTTTGGTCTAGGTGCAGTAATAAGCGCAAACTTCAATACACCATTGGTAAGCCATTACATACATTACTTTAATTACTCCGACATGCCTGTACGATCCATCCTGTACGGATCCATCTAAAGTATTGTGAAAATGGAATCTTCAGTACATAGTGTAAACCCAGGCTTAGAGCTAGATTGCAGACCTCTTGATTTCAGTAAAATCTATAAATGCATGATATGTGTGCCTAAATGTTTGTCGACTAGGATTATTAAAGCAACAAAATTAGCATGATGATTAGTCTTTCAGAAAGCAGGTTCTAGGGTGATGTAGATTCCTGTCCTGCTCTCATCAAATTATGTGGTTTGATGACAATTATCGATTAGTCTGCCATGCAATGCAATATGAATACTTGAAAATGAAAAAAATCGACTGCTCAATCGTCTTTGTCAGTTACATAGCTCGTGAAGATTGAATGCATTACTACATCGCTGACTACTATGAAAACTATTTGTATTTTTCGACGCAGTTAGTTGAGGTTGAAAACGAAAGGTGTATCCTTTCAGTTGCCTGCTTGGGTGAAGCCACCAATAAAACTCCCGAAGACTTTTGATTCCCCTGTGAGGCACATTGTTTCCTCTACGACTGCATGCATCAAATTTGGCAAGTTTTTTTAGCTGTTTGACAATTTAGTGGCCTCAAACCCTGAGCGTCATCTCTAATGAAACCGTAATTGAGAGTAGTGATGCAGATATAGACAACTTTTTGACATGTGCATTTATATGTAACTTTTTGCAATGCATAGACATATGCTTTATGCATATCATCTGTCAGTGTGATTAACGTGAGCTACATACTTCTGCTATCAAAGTCCAGGCTATGTTAATGACATTGTCACACACGGCAGGGATGTAAAATGAAGTCTACGTTTAAAGACAGATTCAAGATTATTGTTAAAGTATGAATATTTACATGTACATTTGTGGATTAGCAACAGCATTGAAACTGGGCTTAGACAATTCCTTAATTTCCAATACATTTGCTTGTCATACTGCTTTTCACTTCATTGATTATTCAGCACATAGCAATTGATAGCAATAAAACCTCTAGAATGGAAGTAACGCTTCATACATTACACAACGGTGGCACAAAAAGCGCACGCATTTTCACTTGAATACACTTGTCAACGGCTGTATTATTGGGTTTGAATCACTCACATGAGTAATTATAAGCTTTTCATTTGTTCTTCATGCCCCAACTTAGTTCCTCCGGGATTTGCTCGACCTTGAGTCAATTTCCATTCTGGTCAGTTTCAGATGAACAATCTATTTCCATGATTCAGCACTTATCAAGTTGCGTTTTTATACATATGTTTTGAGCGTACATGCATGTTTCTCCTTTCCACTGTCTTGGAGATAAACATTTTTGACTTTTGACAATTATCACTTAGGCATTACCCACAGTTGTTGGTTGATTAATTGAAAGCTGCACGTTTATCTGCGAGAGATATCTCAGGCCTGCAACGTAAGCAATTCACAAGCAAGTAGGCCATTGTGCGTGAATTTTATCAACCAACAATCCAGGGACGTCTCTAGCTTTCAAACATGAACACATTCCAAATTTACAAAAATCTATCTTTTATTGCCCTTCAACCATTGACCTTGCCCTAAAATATTGTGATAATTGAATTTGAAAATTTGAATTTTCCTTACCTACTTTTCTTCGCTTCGTAAATTGATAACTTAATTTTGTGAATTTGCAGGTTTTGACAGCAGACGGATCTCTAGAAATTGGTAGAATATCAAAGAAGTGGTCTGGGTTAGCTAAGGAACTCTTTACCGATGCAGACAATTTTGGAATAACTTTCCCACGAGATCTGGACGTACGTGTGAAAGCTACAATATTGGGAGCAGTGTTTCTGATCGTAAGTGTTTTGTCACAGCAGCACTTACAAGCTGATATTTTTCCAATCTCTTATAAAAATTTAAAAAATGATTAAATTCTAACTTGACCCTGTTCATTCAGAAGGCCCCTGTTGCACTTTCATTGTTGAAATTTTAAAACTAAGCCGTATGAACTGAGCTTCCGTGACTTTCAGCTAGGGCGAATTTTCGCTGAATATCGCAAGATTTGGTCTTCTAGACCTCATGACCTGATTTGAGAATTGTATTTTTTCAATGATCAGAATTTGTTTATTTTTTCCATAGGAATTCTCGCAAGAAAACTGTCGAATAAATCGAATCAATTGAAAATGCTAGTTAAGACATGAGAATAGATAGATTCTAAAGTGATAATGTGCCACTGCTTGTGGATGGAATAAATGCCTGTGATTCCACATAATAATACACATGTAATTTGTTACCGTACTAGTACATGTAGTAGGCAGGGTGTCGACTGAAAAACATGTCAGCATGCTGTGAAAATTTTCATATCAAAGAATTCAATTTTTGCGGAGATAACGCTCCTGCGGTCTAAAAAACATTTGATCACTTTTTAAGAAGCTAACTTTTTGCAAATTATTCCTGTGTTTCTACTATATGCTGGCGACGTGGACCCACTATATAAATAGTATGAAACTTACTAGATATCAAAAGGAATTAACATCTACCAACAGGAACCATAATTACGCGGAAATTAAGTTGACTATCATGGAAATTTCATGAGCCGAATTGTAATGCAAATCTTCATGGAAAAATTAAGATCTCATTGTGCTTCTTGGCTCAAATTTCAAGTTTTTGATTCAATTTTCATCGACATGATTGCATGATTTACTAAATTAGTCTTTCATTACTTGAATCTGAATATTAATGTGGACAAATTTACATCTTTTTAAGTCAATTATGATCATTGTCTTTGATAATGATATTCTGCTCTTCCAGTGGCAGATACAGTGTAGTTTGTGATATGATCACGCTGATGAAAATACACTTAGTAATGAGGATGATCATTAAACCTATCGAATTGCTTATTTGAAAAATACTACTTCTCCAAGTTTGTCATGACACGGAGGGTTAGGAAAATTTTCTATTATTCCTTTTGAATTGCTATCATGATGAGTCAATTCCGTGGTAATTTCTTAAAACTATAAGAATTTGCATGCCTCACATCTGGAAGTGGGTCTCAACTCGAGCTCATTTAATAAAATCGAAACTGTATACACAATGGGGATTTCATTAATACTGAGTTGCTACTCTTCTAACATACAGTACTTACTCTATGACCGATACTAGCCGTGCACTAAAGCTCCATCTCCCGGACGCCAATTTCACATAGTATGAAGAGCCTACTTTTTGCTCTATAAATTTTCATTGGGAAGGAATTGCCAATGGACAATATACCATTTCACATACATGAAGGCCGGAACAGTATTTTTATGGACTTTTTCATATTTTGTTTGCAATAGACTCAGTTGTATTTAGTGAGTTATATCCTCCATCTTTGCTTCCATCTACTAAAAGACAATGTAGCAACATCGCTACCAATTAGTAGAGGGATTCATGACCAAAAATTTATCAAAATTTGAAGATTAACTAAAATAAAAATCAGAATTCTATAAGTCTCTGACACATGAGGAAAACTTTGGTCGTTCGAAGAGCAAACTTTACACATTCTATCTATCCAATGAGGTGCAAATACATTCAAAATTACGTGGTGAATACGTAAACAATAGTTTATCCATCTGTTTCTATAGGCGATATATCGTGTTTGATTTTGACATATTATTCATTTTCTAAATATTTTAACAGAGAATAAATTTGTGATCAAATAACAAATTTAACATCAGATAACACATGCGCAAGTTTCAGCAGCTTATATAAGGCTTTCTATTATCTCATCTTTAGACATGTACGCCATATGTCGTTATACGAGTACACACAATTTTGATTCGCAATGTGGACGAAAGGCGTGTTTAATAATAATAATAATATAATCAACTTTATTCGTCTCAAAAATACAAATATTCAGTGAGCACAAAGACATAAGCGGGAGATGGTGGGTGATAAGTGAAAGATTACATGTACTGAAAGAAAGATGAAAAAGATCACGCGCTGTTCCTTACAAACGACGTAGAAAGCTTAGAGGTTCTGGCATTAGGGTGCTGAAACATCCTGGTAGATCGAGTCCGCTTTTCGAGTCTTATTTTAAAAAGCTCACGGAGTGGGTGGTCTCCTTACTTTTCGACGCGTCGAATGAGTTGGCGACATATACGGTCGGAAGCCTAACAGATGTTGGTAAAATTCTTTTGTCCAATGAGCGGAAGCATCTATTGTCAAGACGCATAAGTTTGTCCATTAAACGGTCTGGAAGGTTACAGAAGCACGCGTACACATAGAGGACCATACTTCGAATGAGTGTGGCATACGTACGAAACATGAGGCTTGGGTGACAAGCAGATCTTCTCAGATTGCTCAGAACGAATATCCGTTTTGAGGCTTCGGAGATTGCACTATCGATGTGAGAATCCCACTTCATGTTCGATGAGAATGTCACACCTAACAATTTAACCTCCTGCTTCACAGGAATCGGATTGTAATCGCCGTTATTACTCACTCTCTGCATCAGCTCAGTAAGGAAGCTTTTATTCCAGGGATAAACAGGTGCTGGGATGTTGAAACGAGTAATTTCAGAGAGCACCGATGAATGAGTGAGCTTCTCGAACGCCTTGCTGAAGTCCACCGTTAACATTCTGACCGCTCCAGGAGAAGAGTCGAGGGTTTAAAAGTATTTTTAAAGAGTTTAAAAGCGATATTGCTCGAATTGGTATCTTGACTTAATCACGCTACGAAAGAATGAAATACATGAATTGATTTGCTTTGTTGAAGTTATCTTCTATCGAGTCGATTACATTAAGATGTGCAAACTGATGATGACGGTGAGTTTTATTTTTGTCACAACCAATACAAACGCAAGAATGTTGCCGAATAGTTCTCAACCCAATAATGAGGAATTACTTTACTTGTCTGAAAATCCTTTCTTGACCAAGATTCGATTACAAATCCAAACATATGTCTGTCAGTTAAAATGACCTAAATATTATTATGATGAGCAAAAAAGAAGCATATGCATGTACTCAGCAAATACACAATATACCAATATACACTTTATTAAAACCGGTAGCCATATAGACGTCTGGCGTATACGGTAACTGCACTAATATTTCATCAAGTACATCGACAGTCGTATTACAGAGGTTACAGGAGAGCGTAGAGAAACGTTTTGGCTGAAGCAGCGGATCGGCATGGTCAATGCCAGGGGCAACGCCCTAGGTGTTAACCACAGAGATGAATTGCTTTGTCTGCTTTGTTTGGTCTAGAGATGACATTGTTTTAATACTTAATGGTCACGCTTTGAAGTAGTCCCGAAAGGCAGAGAGATCCATTTTCCATTGAACGTAATGCAAATTCAGGCCTGAATTCTGACGAACTAAATCATTGACACCGCATTGAACGAACACAGTTAGTAAATTCAGATCGTGAGGAGTCGAGCGATGTAAATAATATTTCCATTTGATGAATTTATCACGACGAAACATTGAGTCAAAGATAGGTACGATTGACTTGGCAGACGTTCAGCCTTCAATGTGATAACGCCAGCTGGTGTGTTCCATAATACAACTTTCCTTACGCATTGCGCGCGCTTGGCCAATCACGTAAGCCAACTGGAGACGACATCGCATACTCATGTCCTCATGTTACTAACATCGCATACAATGAATGGCTGAGATAGAATCGCGTCACCTCTAGACCAACAGCGACAGAGGAATCCATCTCTGATGTTGGCCTAGCCAGTGTTGAGGCAGTTTCCTGACTTTAACTTTTTTCCTTATCTGCTACTTTTGTTATAATTGTTTTTTGTATTAATATATGTGGGCCATATGCAGTTTCTTTGAAAACAGGCATCCTGAGTACAATTACTTGTGAATGGTAATAGCTAGGCTTATTGCTTATTGCTGATGTACATACATATACACTACACATATTATGCATTTATTAAAAAACACTACACAAACTGAATATGAATTAAGCATGATATATAGAATTATTTACAAATTAGAAGTGTAGATATGTGGAAATCATCATGACATATAAAATGAAAGTACTCAATAATTACAATTCAAAGAAGGCCGCAATTCAGTTTGTAAAGTGCCTTGAAAAGGGAGACAACTCGTGGAATCGATCGGCAAGTAAAATTTAGTTTAAGGTACCTTTCTAGTTTTAATTTCTTATATCAGTACCTTTACCACTTCTAAGAGATAAGAATGAGATCTAACTTAGATCATTACGGGAACTGCAAGCGTCTCTGGCTTACTTGCCGTCATCAGTGCAGTATATACTATTGCAGATAATAAATTTGTAAAACGAAGAATTATCTACGAATTTATTGTAGATAATCAGTAAATCAGATGCCGATAAATCAATGTCCAACCTCCAGACATCTACAATTAATGAAATAATTCAAACATCATTCTCAGAGCTCGGGTTCAAAAATTTGAACTAGGGAAACACGAATGCAAATAGCTATTTCGTGTTTGCTTTCTATGCACAATCCATAGGAAGGTGGATGTGCATAGAAAGCTGGCAACTAACCAATTTGGCCAGTGAGAGACAATTTCTAATCAAATGTCGAGACCCTGGGGTTTCGCATTTGATTAGTGTCCGAAAAGTCTGGACATATAGGAAAAAACGAAATTTTATTCCAGGTTGTGTATTTTAGATACAAAGTATCACAAGCAATGGCGCGTAGTACAAAAGAAGTCTTAGTAACTGTGGCATCAAATTTATCTGCAAACACTCCAGATAGGAAGCACCTGTTACCGTTGGATCATAAAAGAAAGGACCCAAAGGTGTCCGAAACATCAGGACACATAGGAAAAATTGCATTCGAAAAGTCTTAGCTCTCATTCTTATTTGCGAAGTATGCAAGCGCGTGATCAATGCGTGGGTGACCTTGACTAGCTATTTGCTCATTGTCTGATGCATTTGTGATGTGACGCGTCATCGACCTGCCTTAAAGCTGATTGATAATGCCTTGGAGCCAAGAAGTTAAGGTGAAGTTGATACTTTTGTGTGGAAATACTAACCTTTCTTTCCGTCAAATTGAAGCGAGATTTAAGGAAGAGAATCCTGATATTGAAGGTGTTACATACAGTGCGATTGCTAAACTCTTACGGAAATTTAAGGAAACTGGCAGCGTCCATGATAAACAACGCAGTGGTCGCCCCTCAACTGAAGACGATGCAAAAATTGCTCTACTGGGTGCAATGTATAACAGTCCTACCAAATCATTACGTAGGGCCTCTCAGGAATTCGGAGTACCCAAAAGTACCATTCATGATATTCTCCAACAGCAGAAATTACACCCTTACAAGTTACAACTTGTTCAAAAACTCACAGAAGATTATCCAGACAGGCGAGAGGAAATGGGTGACTGGTTCATTCAACAATGTGAAGCAGATGATCTTTTCCTGCGCAATATCTTATTTTCTGATAAAGCCATGTTTTATGTTAATGGTGAGGTCAACAAACAAAATTCTCGATATTGGTCAGAAAAAAACCAACATTGGATCTCAGACTGCAAGGAACAAGGTGGGATGTCGTTGAAGTTAGCACCAACTTCAACACCAACTTTTTGACCAACAGTTTGTACAGAACAGGAAACCACATGTTTAGGTACTACTGATGACGCAGAGTTTGTACAGCCAAAAAGTTTTCCAAAATTCGAACTCCTTCACCTTCAAAATTCAAATTTAAATTCGAAAAATTGGTGCAAGTATTGGTGCTACCTGGTTAGCGAGTTTGTACAGCATTCCGATAGAAAAATTTAGATACAAGAGCAAAAACCTGAGTTTGTACAGCAACTTCCAGCACTTTCTTTATACGAACAACCGGAAAAAAACCGCCAAAAACCGATTTTTTCAAAAAATGATAAGATTTTCCAGAAAAGTTGTTGGTGCTACATGGAAAATGAGTTTGTACAGTGCTCTAACCGGTGGAAGAGTGTTCTACTAATCCAGTCTGAGTTTGAACACACACTTCTCCGACACTCCAGCACTCCTACGACCGGTAAATACCGGTTATTGTACAGTAACTACAAGAATACTGCCCATTTATGAACAAATCAATTGGTGGTACATGGAAAATGAGTTTGTACAGTGCTCTAACCGGTGGAAGAGTGTTCTACTAATCCAGTCTGAGTTTGAACACACACTTCTCCGACACTCCAGCACTCCTACGACCGGTAAATACCGATTATTGTACAGTAACTACAAGAATACTGCCCATTTATGAACAAATTAATTGGTGCTACATGGAAAATGAGTTTGTACAGTGCTCTAACCGGTGGAAGAGTGTTCTACTAATCCAGTCTGAGTTTGAACACACACTTCTCCGACACTCCAGCACTCCTACGACCGGTAAATACCGGTTATTGTACAGTAACTACTAGAATGCTGCCCATTTATGAACAAATCAATTGGTGCTACATGGAAAATGAGTTTGTACAGTGCTCAAACCGGTGGAAGAGTGTTCTACTAATCCAGTCTGAGTTTGAACACACACTTCTCCGACACTCCAGCACTCCTACGACCGGTAAATACCGATTATTGTACAGTATACTGTATTTGTTCATAAATGGGCAGTATTCTTGTAGTTATAACTACAAGAATACTGCCCATTTATGAACAAATCAATTGGTGCTACATGGAAAATGAGTTTGTACAGTGCTCAAACCGGTGGAAGAGAGTTCTACTAATCCAGTCTGAGTTTGAACACACACTTCTTCGACACTCCAGCACTCCTACGACCGGTAAATACCGGTTATTGTACAGTAACTACAAGAATACTGCCCATTTATGAACAAATCAATTGGTGCTACATGGAAAATGAGTTTGTACAGTGCTCTAACCGGTGGAAGAGTGTTCTACTAATCCAGTCTGAGTTTGAACACACACTTCTCCGACACTCCAGCACTCCTACGACCGGTAAATACCGGTTATTGTACAGTAACTACAAGAATACTGCCCATTTATGAACAAATCAATTGGTGCTACATGGAAAATGAGTTTGTACAGTGCTCTAACCGGTGGAAGAGTGCTCTACTAATCCAGTCTGAGTTTGAACACACACTTCTCCGACACTCCAGCACTCCTACGACCGGTAAATACCGGTTATTGTACAGTAACTACAAGAATACTGCCCATTTATGAACAAATCAATTGGTGCTACATGGAAAATGAGTTTGTACAGTGCTCTAACCGGTGGAAGAGTGTTCTACTAATCCAGTCTGAGTTTGAACACACACTTCTCCGACACTCCAGCACTCCTACGACCGGTAAATACCGATTATTGTACAGTAACTACAAGAATACTGCCCATTTATGAACAAATCAATTGGTGCTACATGGAAAATGAGTTTGTACAGTGCTCTAACCGGTGGAAGAGTGTTCTACTAATCCAGTCTGAGTTTGAACACACACTTCTCCGACACTCCAGCACTCCTACGACCGGTAAATACCGGTTATTGTACAGTAACTACAAGAATACTGCCCATTTATGAACAAATCAATTGGTGCTACATGGAAAATGAGTTTGTACAGTGCTCTAACCGGTGGAAGAGTGTTCTACTAATCCAGTCTGAGTTTGAACACACACTTCTCCGACACTCCAGCACTCCTACGACCGGTAAATACCGGTTATTGTACAGTAACTACAAGAATACTGCCCATTTATGAACAAATCAATTGGTGCTACATGGAAAATGAGTTTGTACAGTGCTCTAACCGGTGGAAGAGTGTTCTACTAATCCAGTCTGAGTTTGAACACACACTTCTCCGACACTCCAGCACTCCTACGACCGGTAAATACCGGTTATTGTACAGTAACTACAAGAATACTGCCCATTTATGAACAAATCAATTGGTGCTACATGGAAAATGAGTTTGTACAGTGCTCTAACCGGTGGAAGAGTGTTCTACTAATCCAGTCTGAGTTTGAACACACACTTCTCCGACACTCCAGCACTCCTACGACCGGTAAATACCGGTTATTGTACAGTAACTACAAGAATACTGCCCATTTATGAACAAATCAATTGGTGCTACATGGAAAATGAGTTTGTACAGTGCTCTAACCGGTGGAAGAGTGTTCTACTAATCCAGTCTGAGTTTGAACACACACTTCTCCGACACTCCAGCACTCCTACGACCGGTAAATACCGGTTATTGTACAGTAACTACAAGAATACTGCCCATTTATGAACAAATCAATTGGTGCTACATGGAAAATGAGTTTGTACAGTGCTCTAACCGGTGGAAGAGTGTTCTAATAATCCAGTCTGAGTTTGAACACACACTTCTCCGACACTCCAGCACTCCTACGACCGGTAAATACCGATTATTGTACAGTAACTACAAGAATACTGCCCATTTATGAACAAATCAATTGGTGCTACATGGAAAATGAGTTTGTACAGTGCTCTAACCGGTGGAAGAGTGTTCTACTAATCCAGTCTGAGTTTGAACACACACTTCTCCGACACTCCAGCACTCCTACGACCGGTAAATACCGGTTATTGTACAGTAACTACTAGAATACTGCCCATTTATGAACAAATCAATTGGTGCTACATGGAAAATGAGTTTGTACAGTGCTCAAACCGGTGGAAGAGTGTTCTACTAATCCAGTCTGAGTTTGAACACACACTTCTCCGACACTCCAGCACTCCTACGACCGGTAAATACCGATTATTGTACAGTAACTACAAGAATACTGCCCATTTATGAACAAATCAATTGGTGCTACATGGAAAATGAGTTTGTACAGTGCTCTAACCGGTGGAAGAGTGTTCTACTAATCCAGTCTGAGTTTGAACACACACTTCTCCGACACTCCAGCACTCCTACGACCGGTAAATACCGATTATTGTACAGTAACTACAAGAATACTGCCCATTTATGAACAAATCAATTGGTGCTACATGGAAAATGAGTTTGTACAGTGCTCTAACCGGTGGAAGAGTGTTCTACTAATCCAGTCTGAGTTTGAACACACACTTCTCCGACACTCCAGCACTCCTACGACCGGTAAATACCGGTTATTGTACAGTAACTACTAGAATGCTGCCCATTTATGAACAAATCAATTGGTGCTACATGGAAAATGAGTTTGTACAGTGCTCAAACCGGTGGAAGAGTGTTCTACTAATCCAGTCTGAGTTTGAACACACACTTCTCCGACACTCCAGCACTCCTACGACCGGTAAATACCGATTATTGTACAGTATACTGTATTTGTTCATAAATGGGCAGTATTCTTGTAGTTATAACTACAAGAATACTGCCCATTTATGAACAAATCAATTGGTGCTACATGGAAAATGAGTTTGTACAGTGCTCTAACCGGTAGAAGAGTGTTCTACTAATCCAGTCTGAGTTTGAACACACACTTCTTCGACACTCCAGCACTCCTACGACCGGTAAATGCCGGTTATTGTACAGTAACTACAAGAATACTGCCCATTTATGAACAAATCAATTGGTGCTACATGGAAAATGAGTTTGTACAGTGCTCTAACCGGTGGAAGAGTGTTCTACTAATCCAGTCTGAGTTTGAACACACACTTCTCCGACACTCCAGCACTCCTACGACCGGTAAATACCGGTTATTGTACAGTAACTACAAGAATACTGCCCATTTATGAACAAATCAATTGGTGCTACATGGAAAATGAGTTTGTACAGTGCTCTAACCGGTGGAAGAGTGCTCTACTAATCCAGTCTGAGTTTGAACACACACTTCTCCGACACTCCAGCACTCCTACGACCGGTAAATACCGGTTATTGTACAGTAACTACAAGAATACTGCCCATTTATGAACAAATCAATTGGTGCTACATGGAAAATGAGTTTGTACAGTGCTCTAACCGGTGGAAGAGTGTTCTACTAATCCAGTCTGAGTTTGAACACACACTTCTCCGACACTCCAGCACTCCTACGACCGGTAAATACCGATTATTGTACAGTAACTACAAGAATACTGCCCATTTATGAACAAATCAATTGGTGCTACATGGAAAATGAGTTTGTACAGTGCTCTAACCGGTGGAAGAGTGTTCTACTAATCCAGTCTGAGTTTGAACACACACTTCTCCGACACTCCAGCACTCCTACGACCGGTAAATACCGGTTATTGTACAGTAACTACAAGAATACTGCCCATTTATGAACAAATCAATTGGTGCTACATGGAAAATGAGTTTGTACAGTGCTCTAACCGGTGGAAGAGTGTTCTACTAATCCAGTCTGAGTTTGAACACACACTTCTCCGACACTCCAGCACTCCTACGACCGTAAATACCGGTTATTGTACAGTAACTACAAGAATACTGCCCATTTATGAACAAATCAATTGGTGCTACATGGAAAATGAGTTTGTACAGTGCTCTAACCGGTGGAAGAGTGTTCTACTAATCCAGTCTGAGTTTGAACACACACTTCTCCGACACTCCAGCACTCCTACGACCGGTAAATACCGGTTATTGTACAGTAACTACAAGAATACTGCCCATTTATGAACAAATCAATTGGTGCTACATGGAAAATGAGTTTGTACAGTGCTCTAAACCGGTGGAAGAGTGTTCTACTAATCCAGTCTGAGTTTGAACACACACTTCTCCGACACTCCAGCACTCCTACGACCGGTAAATACCGGTTATTGTACAGTAACTACAAGAATACTGCCCATTTATGAACAAATCAATTGGTGCTACATGGAAAATGAGTTTGTACAGTGCTCTAACCGGTGGAAGAGTGTTCTACTAATCCAGTCTGAGTTTGAACACACACTTCTCCGACACTCCAGCACTCCTACGACCGGTAAATACCGGTTATTGTACAGTAACTACAAGAATACTGCCCATTTATGAACAAATCAATTGGTGCTACATGGAAAATGAGTTTGTACAGTGCTCTAACCGGTGGAAGAGTGTTCTACTAATCCAGTCTGAGTTTGAACACACACTTCTCCGACACTCCAGCACTCCTACGACCGGTAAATACCGATTATTGTACAGTAACTACAAGAATACTGCCCATTTATGAACAAATCAATTGGTGCTACATGGAAAATGAGTTTGTACAGTGCTCTAACCGGTGGAAGAGTGTTCTACTAATCCAGTCTGAGTTTGAACACACACTTCTCCGACACTCCAGCACTCCTACGACCGGTAAATACCGGTTATTGTACAGTAACTACTAGAATACTGCCCATTTATGAACAAATCAATTGGTGCTACATGGAAAATGAGTTTGTACAGTGCTCAAACCGGTGGAAGAGTGTTCTACTAATCCAGTCTGAGTTTGAACACACACTTCTCCGACACTCCAGCACTCCTACGACCGGTAAATACCGATTATTGTACAGTAACTACAAGAATACTGCCCATTTATGAACAAATCAATTGGTGCTACATGGAAAATGAGTTTGTACAGTGCTCTAACCGGTGGAAGAGTGTTCTACTAATCCAGTCTGAGTTTGAACACACACTTCTCCGACACTCCAGCACTCCTACGACCGGTAAATACCGGTTATTGTACAGTAACTACAAGAATACTGCCCATTTATGAACAAATCAATTGGTGCTACATAGAAAATGAGTTTGTACAGTGCTCTAACCGGTGGAAGAGTGTTCTACTAATCCAGTCTGAGTTTGAACACACACTTCTCCGACACTCCAGCACTCCTACGACCGGTAAATACCGGTTATTGTACAGTAACTACAAGAATACTGCCCATTTATGAACAAATCAATTGGTGCTACATGGAAAATGAGTTTGTACAGTGCTCTAACCGGTGGAAGAGTGTTCTACTAATCCAGTCTGAGTTTGAACACACACTTCTCCGACACTCCAGCACTCCTACGACCGGTAAATACCGTTATTGTACAGTAACTACAAGAATACTGCCCATTTATGAACAAATCAATTGGTGCTACATGGAAAATGAGTTTGTACAGTGCTCTAACCGGTGGAAGAGTGTTCTACTAATCCAGTCTGAGTTTGAACACACAATTCTACGACACTCCAGCACTCCTACGACCTGTAAAAACCGGTTATTGTACAGTAACTACAAGAATACTGCCCATTTATGAACAAATCAATTGGTGCTACATGGAAAATGAGTTTGTACAGTGCTCTAACCGGTGGAAGAGTGTTCTACTAATCCAGTCTGAGTTTGAACACACACTTCTCCGACACTCCAGCACTCCTACGACCGGTAAATACCGGTTATTGTACAGTAACTACTAGAATACTGCCCATTTATGAACAAATCAATTGGTGCTACATGGAAAATGAGTTTGTACAGTGCTCTAACCGGTGGAAGAGTGTTCTACTAATCCAGTCTGAGTTTGAACACACACTTCTCCGACACTCCAGCACTCCTACGACCGGTAAATACCGGTTATTGTACAGTAACTACAAGAATACTGCCCATTTATGAACAAATCAATTGGTGCTACATGGAAAATGAGTTTGTACAGTGCTCTAACCGGTGGAAGAGTGTTCTACTAATCCAGTCTGAGTTTGAACACACACTTCTCCGACACTCCAGCACTCCTACGACCGGTAAATACCGGTTATTGTACAGTAACTACAAGAATACTGCCCATTTATGAACAAATCAATTGGTGCTACATGGAAAATGAGTTTGTACAGTGCTCTAACCGGTGGAAGAGTGTTCTACTAATCCAGTCTGAGTTTGAACACACACTTCTCCGATACTCCAGCACTCCTACGACCGGTAAATACCGGTTATTGTACAGTAACTACAAGAATACTGCCCATTTATGAACAAATCAATTGGTGCTACATGGAAAATGAGTTTGTACAGTGCTCTAACCGGTGGAAGAGTGTTCTACTAATCCAGTCTGAGTTTGAACACACACTTCTCCGATACTCTAGCACTCCTACGACCGGTAAATACCGGTTATTGTACAGTAACTACAAGAATACTGCCCATTTATGAACAAATCAATTGGTGCTACATGGAAAATGAGTTTGTACAGTGCTCTAACCGGCGGAAGAGTGTTCTACTAATCCAGTCTGAGTTTGAACACACACTTCTCCGAGACTTCAGCACTCCTACGACCGGTAAATACCGGTTATTGTACAGTAACTACAAGAATACTGCCCATTTATGAACAAATCAATTGGTGCTACATGGAAAATGAGTTTGTACAGTGCTCTAACCGGTGGAAGAGTGTTCTACTAATCTAGTCTGAGTTTGAACACACACTTCTCCGACACTCCAGCACTCCTACGACCGGTAAATACCGGTTATTGTACAGTAACTACAAGAATACTGCCCATTTATGAACAAATCAATTGGTGCTACATGGAAAATGAGTTTGTACAGTGCTCTAACCGTGGAAGAGTGTTCTACTAATCCAGGCTGAGTTTGAACACACACTTCTCCGACACTCCAGCACTCCTACGACCGGTAAATACCGGTTATTGTACAGTAACTACAAGAATACTGCCCATTTATGAACAAATCAATTGGTGCTACATGGAAAATGAGTTTGTACAGTGCTCTAACCGGTGGAAGAGTGTTCTACTAATCCAGTCTGAGTTTGAACACACACTTCTCTGACACTCCAGCACTCCTACGACCGGTAAATACCGGTTATTGTACAGTAACTACAAGAATACTGCCCATTTATGAACAAATCAATTGGTGCTACATGGAAAATGAGTTTGTACAGTGCTCTAACCGGCGGAAGAGTGTTCTACTAATCCAGTCTGAGTTTGAACACACACTTCTCCGACACTCCAGCACTCCTACGACCGGTAAATACCGGTTATTGTACAGTAACTACAAGAATGCTGCCCATTTATGAACAAATCAATTGGTGCTACATGGAAAATGAGTTTGTACAGTGCTCAAACCGGTGGAAGAGTGTTCTACTAATCCAGTCTGAGTTTGAACACACACTTTTCCGACACTCCAGCACTCCTACGACCGGTAAATACCGATTATTGTACAGTAACTACAAGAATACTGCCCATTTATGAACAAATCAATTGGTGCTACATGGAAAATGAGTTTGTACAGTGCTCTAACCGGTGGAAGAGTGTTCTACTAATCCAGTCTGAGTTTGAACACACACTTCTCCGATACTCCAGCACTCCTACGACCGGTAAATACCGGTTATTGTACAGTAACTACAAGAATACTGCCCATTTATGAACAAATCAATTGGTGCTACATGGAAAATGAGTTTGTACAGTGCTCTAACCGGTGAAGAGTGTTCTACTAATCCAGTCTGAGTTTGAACACACACTTCTCCGACACTCCAGCACTCCTACGACCGGTAAATACCGATTATTGTACAGTAACTACAAGAATACTGCCCATTTATGAACAAATCAATTGGTGCTACATGGAAAATGAGTTTGTACAGTGCTCTAACCGGTGGAAGAGTGTTCTACTAATCCAGTCTGAGTTTGAACACACACTTCTCCGACACTCCAGCACTCCTACGACCGGTAAATACCGGTTATTGTACAGTAACTACAAGAATACTGCCCATTTATGAACAAATCAATTGGTGCTACATGGAAAATGAGTTTGTACAGTGCTCTAACCGGTGGAAGAGTGTTCTACTAATCCAGTCTGAGTTTGAACACACACTTCTCCGACACTCCAGCACTCCTATGACCGGTAAATACCGGTTATTGTACAGTAACTACAAGAATACTGCCCATTTATGAACAAATCAATTGGTGCTACATGGAAAATGAGTTTGTACAGTGCTCTAACCGGTGGAAGAGTGTTCTACTAATCCAGTCTGAGTTTGAACACACACTTCTCCGACACTCCAGCACTCCTACGACCGGTAAATACCGGTTATTGTACAGTAACTACAAGAATACTGCCCATTTATGAACAAATCAATTGGTGGTACATGGAAAATGAGTTTGTACAGTGCTCTAACCGGTGGAAGAGTGTTCTACTAATCCAGTCTGAGTTTGAACACACACTTCTCCGACACTCCAGCACTCCTACGACCGGTAAATACCGGTTATTGCACAGTAACTACAAGAATACTGCCCATTTATGAACAAATCAATTGGTGCTACATGGAAAATGAGTTTGTACAGTGCTCTAACCGGTGGAAGAGTGCTCTACTAATCCAGTCTGAGTTTGAACACACACTTCTCCGACACTCCAGCACTCCTACGACCGGTAAATACCGGTTATTGTACAGTAACTACAAGAATACTGCCCATTTATGAACAAATCAATTGGTGCTACATGGAAAATGAGTTTGTACAGTGCTCTAACCGGTGGAAGAGTGTTCTACTAATCCAGTCTGAGTTTGAACACACACTTCTCCGACACTCCAGCACTCCTACGACCGGTAAATACCGATTATTGTACAGTAACTACAAGAATACTGCCCATTTATGAACAAATCAATTGGTGCTACATGGAAAATGAGTTTGTACAGTGCTCTAACCGTGGAAGAGTGTTCTACTAATCCAGTCTGAGTTTGAACACACACTTCTCCGACACTCCAGCACTCCTACGACCGGTAAATACCGGTTATTGTACAGTAACTACAAGAATACTGCCCATTTATGAACAAATCAATTGGTGCTACATGGAAAATGAGTTTGTACAGTGCTCTAACCGGTGGAAGAGTGTTCTACTAATCCAGTCTGAGTTTGAACACACACTTCTCCGACACTCCAGCACTCCTACGACCGGTAAATACCGGTTATTGTACAGTAACTACAAGAATACTGCCCATTTATGAACAAATCAATTGGTGCTACATGGAAAATGAGTTTGTACAGTGCTCTAACCGGTGGAAGAGTGTTCTACTAATCCAGTCTGAGTTTGAACACACACTTCTCCGACACTCCAGCACTCCTACGACCGGTAAATACCGGTTATTGTACAGTAACTACAAGAATACTGCCCATTTATGATCATGGAAAATAAGTTTCTCTATGTTGGATGTCAAAGTAAGTGACTTCAAAGTCTCTTTTACCTCATGATTGGGGCAAATACGACATGGTCTGGGTTTTTTTTTGCATCTGAGTACGTTTTCATATAGATTTGCGAATTAAACTCCGATGATGTGTTGGGAATGTATTATGAAATGACGGTGATTTGTTTCGCTCCTATCTTCGTAATAGAGCAACTGATCTTTACAAGAAAATCCTAAGTGCTACCTTATCGCTACCTAGAATAGACATTTTCACATATAGAAGTGGATCTTGGTTTATTTCTGATTGCAGAATTGATGTAGATCATTATTTCGATACACTAGGTGACATGCCACGCTCAATCACGCGTAAAATTACACATGACCCCAAACATCCGTGGCTATGCGGGATATTGCTGCAGTATAAGTTATATAAGTAAGTATAGTTGGCAGTCCTGTTACATAGACTTTGCGTCTCATGTGTCTGCCTGTATCAGAGGCTAAACAATGTGATAGGACCTCAATTTCATGCTCAGGGAAGACAGAACATGCTTAGCGGTTCATCTTAGTGGTTCAAGTGGCAGCGCAGACAACCGTGGACGACGCGCAAACTATAAACGCTCGCCCGCGCGTATTCTTAAACATCTCCCATGTTTTAACAGCATCAGATCAAGTGATTTCTGACTCTTAGTGCAGCGCATATATACGCGGGTAGAAGAATAGAATGTCCTTAACCACGGATGTTCCGTAATTGCGCCTGAATAACGCGTGGCATGTCACTAGTGTAGATTTATGTTTATGTGAGATAAAAATGGGCAGTGTTTATAGTATGTAAGCGTATTTTGAAGCTGAATAGGCCTATTTTTAAATAGGATACATGCATGAAATGCTACAACTGATATACGTTCAAAAACAGAATTAGCCTATTTTAGAAATATACGAGCGCATTAGAGAAAAGAATATCAGAATTAGGCCTAAATATCGTAAAGGTTTCTCGTTCTTTCTGGACGTAGATCCTTTCGTTTGATTGACTTGAAATGGCATCTAGCTGTTATTAATCGATCGAAATCCATGAACTCGAAACAAGCTTGGATCTTGAGCATTGCACCCTATTGTCGTTTGAGACATCTATGATTTCAAAATATGTTGGTGACGATTTTATTGACACATGCAGGAGTGTATCAAAAACTCAAGCGACAAAAATCAAAATTTTGCACGTTGTCGCACCTATCTCGATGGGCCTTGTCGCATTTACCCCGGACCTGATTTTCACTACCAAAATCGATCGGGCTACGTAAATAATGAAGAGGTATTCGATCGAATCCGCTATTTCGAGTGGATGAACTTGACATCTTACTGTGATATAAAAGGTCGCCCATATTTAATTCCAGCTTGCTTCTCTTGACAGCAAACAAAATTTGTTGCAGAGTAAAGCAAATAAGGCCCAATTTTCAAAAACTGCCAAATCTTTCACCAAGTGCCAGGGTGGTATGCAATACTTTTGCGAAATAAAATGCCTTAGAGATTGGCTATCTGCCAATCTAAGAGATTGGCTATATGCAGGCACATATGGATGCAAACTGAACGGTTTCTTGGCTATGAGCTATTGGTTTGGGCTACAACCTAATCGCATTTACCTAATGTTGCATTTCCCCAAGCCAGCCTATCGTAATTATAATCCTACAATATTTTTATACACTGCATGTTCAATATTTTCATCTACAATCAACGATCAAGGTCACTTAACTATCACATGTTGATTTAAAAATTTGGCGGATGACTGAAGGTCGAAATTCCATCTTTTGCAGCGAATTGCGTGTATTTGTATTTCTTAATCTATTCGCGCCTGTTTATGTTTAAATGGCACATAGAATTACAAACTTTCACATAGGAAAATGAAGTAATATGTAAGTTTGCTAGGTTTACGCTCATTTATACAGCATCATTTAATTAGTATTAGCACATGAAAAGATCTAATTGTTCAAATATTTGACGATGAACAAATCAACAAAAATGAGATTAGCAATGAATATATCCCGTAAGTTTTATATGTCAACATTTTATGGCTACTGAACTGAGAGCCTAACTAGCCTGCCTGACTGTGATACAATTTTTGATACATCCGGTGATTAACATCATCAGTTAAGGTTCAGAAAATCAAGTTCCTATTTCTATCAGTTGGGTTGAACCTACATACAAGGTTTATAACCTACATTGCGGTTATTGCAATGTAACGCATATTTCATTTGAAGGAGCTATACTTCGGGTTGTACGACATAACTTGAAAATCAGTAGGTTGCCTTCTACACCGCTCGTTAAGACATCTGGTGATCACATTCTTTCATTTGAAATTATTCAAATTATCAACTTAGTGAGCATGTAATGTATCTGAACATGCGTGACTGATTACAGAGAGCGTCTGTTCAACAACTACGATTATGACTCCCCTGCTCTCATGTTTGAGCGATAAGTCTTCAACAGTTTTTGAGTGTGAACACGAAATTGAAATATTTTGACCACTACTTTATTCCGCTTGTCATGAGCATTCATGAAATTTGTTGTAATTGATCTTATCCCGACCATTTCCTTTTGTATTTTAAAACTTTATCGCTTGGTCACATTTTTGGTCATTTAAGGTTCATCGTATAGGCTATACGCAAGCCTGTACAATTCTTACTTTTATACCTGTGACGTGAGATTTCCATGACACTTGAGATTCACTGTGTTTCAGCTATGCACATGATCGCGGACTGCTGTTCAGACCTTTGTGTGGTGAGTGATGGTCTCGATTTTAACGTAATGCTGTGTTAATGAAATATACGACATTATGTCTGCAATCGGTCTTCTTAACAATACCTTTGATTGTTTTCCGGATTTTACTTATACCTAACCGAGGTACCTTAAATTCACATATGCAGACAAACCTTTTCCCTTTGCATTCTGCGGTTTCCATTGTTTCGTCCTATCAGCTAGACTATGGACAAGTATATCCAGTTGTTACATTTATTATACCTTCGATTGTTTTCCAGATATTAGTGATGAATTACAAGCAACACTAATTATCAAGATTGCTGTTTTTTGCGGTGATTTTTAAGTGCATTTGTAATTGTTTTGACTACAATTGGTTGACACAACTTAGTACAGGCATTTTCAGCGATGTTCCTCTTTTCTATACCTTGGAGTTGTTTTTCTATATGCGATTCGGACTGTCCGATCATTATCGTATCTATGATATTCGGTCTTCATTGCATAAATGTCGCAAGTCATTTTTATCCTATCTGACCTTTCTATGCTGTGCTTCCTACTGTAATAGAGTATGTAAAAATTGAGAACTCGATATTCATCTGTCGTCCTTCTCCCATGTCAACATTTGAATTTGGTGCAGCTATTGATTTTTGGAGTACCGCCTACATCAAGCTTTCCACCCGTGACCTTTATGACGTATTTGGGATTTTTCCAGAGTTTTGTGCACCATTCTCAGCAGAGTTCATATTTTGATGGACAATAACATTTCTTGAAACAAAATATTGTTTCAACTCGTTTCACTGGTGGAAGATAGCGATTCAACCGACAATTGAATTTTGAAACAAAACCATCGCATCGATGATGTAGTTACTGTACAATAATCGGTATTTACCGGTCGTAGGAGTGCTGGAGTGTCGGAGAAGTGTGTGTTCAAACTCAGACTGGATTAGTAGAACACTCTTCCACCGGTTAGAGCACTGTACAAACTCATTTTCCATGTAGCACCAATTGATTTGTTCATAAATGGGCAGTATTCTTGTAGTTACTGTACAATAATCGGTATTTACCGGTCGTAGGAGTGCTGGAGTGTCGGAGAAGTGTGTGTTCAAACTCAGACTGGATTAGTAGAACACTCTTCCACCGGTTAGAGCACTGTACAAAACTCATTTTCCATGTAGCACCAATTGATTTGTTCATAAATGGGCAGTATTCTTGTAGTTACTGTACAATAACCGGTATTTACCGGTCGTAGGAGTGCTGGAGTGTCGGAGAAGTGTGTGTTCAAACTCAGACTGGATTAGTAGAACACTCTTCCACCGGTTAGAGCACTGTACAAACTCATTTTCCATGTAGCACCAATTGATTTGTTCATAAATGGGCAGTATTCTTGTAGTTACTGTACAATAATCGGTATTTACCGGTCGTAGGAGTGCTGGAGTGTCGGAGAAGTGTGTGTTCAAACTCAGACTGGATTAGTAGAACACTCTTCCACCGGTTAGAGCACTGTACAAACTCATTTTCCATGTAGCACCAATTGATTTGTTCATAAATGGGCAGTATTCTTGTAGTTACTGTACAATAACCGGTATTTACCGGTCGTAGGAGTGCTGGAGTGTCGGAGAAGTGTGTGTTCAAACTCAGACTGGATTAGTAGAACACTCTTCCACCGGTTAGAGCACTGTACAAACTCATTTTCCATGTAGCACCAATTGATTTGTTCATAAATGGGCAGTATTCTTGTAGTTACTGTACAATAACCGGTATTTACCGGTCGTAGGAGTGCTGGAGTGTCGGAGAAGTGTGTGTTCAAACTCAGACTGGATTAGTAGAACACTCTTCTACCGGTTAGAGCACTGTACAAACTCATTTTCCATGTAGCACCAACAACTTTTCTGGAAAATCTTATCATTTTTTGAAAAAACCGGTTTTTGGCGGTTTTTTCCGGTTGTTCGTGTAAAGAAAGTGCTGGAAGTTGCTGTACAAACTCAGGTTTTTGCTCTTGTATCTAAATTTTTCTATCGGAATGCTGTACAAACTCGCTAACCAGGTAGCACCAATACTTAAATTTGAATTTTGAAGGTGAAGGAGTTCGAATTTTGGAAAACTTTTTGGCTGTACAAACTCTGCGTCATCAGTAGTACCTAAACATGTGGTTTCCTGTTCTGTACAAACTCTATTCAAAAAGTTGGTGTTGAAGTTGGTGCTAACTTCAACGACATCAAGGTGGGCGAAAAGTAATGGTATGGTGTGGAATATTTGACACTGAATTGTTGGGTCCTTTCTTTTATGATCAAACGGTAAGAGGTGCTGCCTATCTGGAGTGTTTGCAGATAAATTTGATGCCACAGTTACAAGCGCTTGGAAAATTGCCACAATGGTTCCAACAAGACGGGGGGTGCCCCGTCTATATGTGGCCCATTATGCTGCAAGTGTACGGAAGTGGCTGAGCGAAACATTTCCTAAATGGATCGGCAGAAGAGGCGACGTGGAATGGGCACCTCGATCCCCAGACCTAAACCCTTTGGACTTTTTCCTATGGGGTTATCTGAAAGCCCGTGTCTACCGAGTGAAGATCCGCGACATCGATCATCTCAGAGAGAGAATTGGTGAGGAATGTGCGCTCATCAATGCAATGTTGAGATGCTCCGGAAAGTTCAAGATAACTTCCATAAACGTTGTCGATTGTGTGTTGCCAGTAATGGAGAGCACTTAGAACATGTTTTGTAAGACTTCTTTTGTACTACACGCCATTGCTTGTGATACTTTGTATCTAAAATACACAATCTGGAATAAAATTTCGTTTTTTCCTATTTGTCCAGACTTTTCGGACACCCTGTATATCAAGTTCACTGCATGGATTGCAAGTTTGCAACCGATCATCAGACTGCAGTGAACAAGAAGAAATTTCTATAGAAAAAACTGAATAGACACTATTAACTTCAAATAGTCAAAGTCAAGATGTAGATATAGATCGTGACTTGAGACTTGATAATAAAAATTTTCATCGATGTCTACATTTTGAGACGATTTCATTTTTCTTATTGAGGAAATTGCTAGCTTTTGAAGTGGCTATAAAATATTTCTGATATAAATATATGACAGACATATATTGCAATAGCGATCACCACAGGAATAGGGCTTGCTTTAATGGACAACTTTCCATTGAATGTCACAGTTTGCATCCTGGTCATTGAGAGTTCACATTTTGATAGAGAAATTTTATTCATATAATTGATATTTGGGAACGAATTTTTATGATTGCGATATCTATTCTTGAAATCTCCTTTATACACAACATAATATTTTTTCATCCTTGCCTTTCTGAAGTTATAGCTGCTTCATAAGCAATTGATTTTTGTAGAAAGTTCTCGTTCAATGGACACTATACTTTTATGTGGCAGTTATATGTTTTTCGTTTTCTGTTGCTTTATGCTGCATTCTTGAGCTGTGACTTTGTGTTATATTTTACTCATGCAACTGCAACTGACTTTCAAATTCTTTTTATTTAAAATTTACGACATTTGCAATGTAGTGGGAAATGTTTCTGAATTAGTGCCAAAACTATGCGTCCAATATTCGTGTTAACGCTGACACTGTATGATGGGTTTAAAACCATATTACACTTCTTGGTCGGTTCCTTGAAGCACCTTCATTTGTCTGGTAATACTGTGTTTGTATCCACTATCATTTTGTGGAAGTTGATAATATGGCTTTGTATTATTAAATTTGGTTTCGTTTTTGTTCCTTTAATTTACAAGCGGTATATAGATGATATAATATTGGGACCATTTCCAAAAAGTGATGCGTTTTTTCAGGATATATTACATCTCTTTAATTCAGCAAGCAATTGCATCACTTTCACAATTGAAATTCCTGAAAACGATGACTTGAATTGTTTTGGATATAAGTATTTCCGTAGGTCAAAAGTTGCGGTATAAATGGTTCAGTAGATCCTGTCATTCTGGCATTACTATGCATAAAGATAGTTGGTTGCCAAATCACATAAAAAAATAATTTTGTGCTCAGTGGTATTAAATGTGTGCATGATCGTTGCTCGGATACTTCCTTAGAGTCATTCAATATAATGGAAAAACGTCTGTATGAAAATGGATTCAAGCCTAACTCAATTAGACCTAAATCAAAATCTAACCACAAAAATAATGAAAATTAAATTTTTTCTGTTCTGATTTCTGTTCAAATCTTTTTCTATTTTTCAAAGTTCTGACAATCAAACTTTGTGTTGATTTCATTAGTGATAGCTACTTAAGAAAAATGAGTAAACTGGTCAATAGGTATGAACTTCCTGTTCGTGTTACCTGCAAACCCGGTCAAGCTTTAGTTAATAGCATGAATACTACTGAAAATAACACAAATGTAATTGTAAACTATGCAAGGATATTGGACCTAAATGTATGTGTAGCAATAAATACATTGCTTATAATTTTGAATCTAAAATTTGTCATAAAAATTACATTGGTCAAACTTTCCGACCTTTAAATTTACGGCATGATGAACACAGACGTAGTTTGAACTGCCAATATCGTAAAAGTGCACTATCTGAACATGGTTTGATTGACCATGCCGATAGAATGATGAACATCGATAGTTTCCAGCTTTCTGTCCTAAATAAACAAAAGAATTCGATGGAAACTAGAATGGCCGAAGCACGCTTCATTGCGGTTGAACAAGCCACAAATCAACCACAAGCATGAACTGATCTAACGAGTCGTCACTACCCAATCATTTTTTATATTTCAATCCAACTGCCTGTGTACTTACTTACCCCTTGATACTGTCCACCGTGACAAAACGCGTCGGGGAACTTTATCTTATAAAATAAAATAAAAAATCGTCTAAATTTAGGGAGATCTTTATTTTTGTTTACACCGCGAAAAATTGAATGAATTGAAGAGAAATGGGAAGTTATGTTGGAAACTAAAAAATCGTCAAAACTGACCGAAAACGGGCATGGATGCCGTTTACACAAATCGAAAATGAAATTGCCGTGGTACAAGTTAATTTTCAATGTACAATGTACAGGTCCAAGAAATAACAGAAATCATGTCAAATAATGGATGTAGAACAGGAGTTAGCAGACATATCAAATATAAAAATATATATGTAAAAGTAATATAAAGAGAATATAGAATGTTCCAGTATTATTAAAAAGGTAGATGAGATTCACTTGAGCATTCATTTACTTATTAGATTCTTGTCTGATTGAAAGAGATTCCATTGACTCTCGTTTAGTGTTGTTTCTTTCAGTCACAGGTATGGTCCACTTTTTGAGATATTGTGAAATAAAATATGCATAGTGCCTGTATAAGCATTGCATGAATATTTCAGTTGCTCTATCAAAGGTCTTCAAAACGTTGGGCAACTCCTACGTCTCTATTGCGCGGAAAGCCAGGGGCGATTGTTCAGATATCTAAATTCTCCCGGAATGGCCGCAAAATCGCTTAAGCGACTATATAAATGAGCTGCTTTGTCAAGACGTTTTCATTCAATTTAAAAGCTAATTATCCAAGCAGATTTCTTGAAGAAAACCCATATTATCACATGCTATGAGAAATATGTCTCAAATGTGAAATCAAAATCATAAGAGTGATAATGATGAGTGATCAAATGGATTTTAAGTCACAACCATATTGAGTGCAACATATTATGTCACATACTCGTATTTGATTCCCTAAACGTATTTAATTTTTCGATTGTCAAGTTGCCCATTTGTAGAACCATGGGATATTCACTGTAGAATTACTGCTTTACTGATGTTGGGTGACAACCTTTACAGTACAACCTATATACAAAGTAAGAAACTGGTGCGCGAATTTAAGAAGAAAATGTCAGTAACTCTCTCGCAATTATGTTGTCTGCATATTTAGTGACAAGTGTATTAATATCAGAAAATGTTGACACTCGGTGAAACATTGAAAATGATAATACATGTAATAATGAACTTTATTTAACAGATACACAATAGAAATAGAAAGCAGAAATCCAATGATGGATCATTGCAATATACCGCTTGTTTCTCCGATTCGAACTCCCTGTCTTCTGTTCTGCAGATAACTTTGAATCCATCTTTCAACTTCGTTAAAATCCTCAGCACTCAAAACATTTCAAGCAGTGCATAATCGATATTAAACTAAATTTAGAAGTTTTCAAATTGATAGCAATAGCGTAGCATGAAGGAAGCTTTAAAGTACGTTTTTTATAGTTTCTTTAAATCAGCGGGGTTTTACACCGAAAAATTGGCTTCTTACTTTTCATAGTTCCTATCAGTTGACTTATTTCAGAACTTTTGTCTAATTTTTGCAGGACTTCATGTTCTTCGAAGACAACGGTCAAAATGACGGATTCAAGTGAAGCCGGGTATTTCCGAAAAATGAGCGAATGCTTGCTAAGAAATACTCTCCATCTCAACAAAAATTCGTCCAGCACAATAAGTCTTTTATTGTATTCGAAGTCTTCTCCTTCGCCGATCTGTATTATATTTACCACCTTGTTAAAATATATTGAACACTAAACGTGACAGAATCGTGTCTACATTTTCAAGACCGAATATTCTGATTTGTATTGTTGTTATTTGATATTTGTAAAGTTTGAACATTGTTAACATTTTTCCACTCCCTTTCCATATTACTAGATTCAGCTGCACAGCCGATAAATCGAGAGTCAGTTTTGTGATTAATAAATATTTGGATGCACATATTTATTTACGTACGCAAACAACACATATGATTTACTAGATTGACGATATCTAACGCGTATTATGTTTCCTTTGAGATCAAATTTATGAGAAAACTCTTATATCGTCTCTCTAATCTGCGTGATTTTTGTCTTTAATTCTACAATGAAAATCTGCCAGTATTTTGACATTGTTTGATGAAAGAGAATTCTGTAATTTTCTCGTTTTCAATGACTAGATTATGCGCAGTTGATTAATCATGCGAGGAAGAATTACAATCACTGGATTGATGAGCTACGAATTGCTGCTCATTTATTGATGTCGAAAAAGTATAGTTTTGAACATTGTTAATAACCTACATATTGTAAAGATTAGAGCACAGTGAATTTAAGGAGTAGAGTTGTACGTAATGCAAACGTAAAGCTCATCAAGTAGAAGTCATTTGATGTTAGCCTTCATGGACGGCATCAAGTAGCAACCAAATACCAAAGCGAAACTTACGCAGAAATTCCCTGACTTGGATATTCTAATACATAAAATTCATAGTTTTCTAACAAATCAAGTTTTCTCCTGAAATATGCATGTATTTTAAAACCAATTTTTTGTTTAATGTGAAAGAAATTGTAGCAGGTTTTATTCAAGAATCCTTTGACAACATAATCAGTTATCGATTTTATAAAATATTGCTGGGAATGATGTGATGTGAGAATGGGTATTTTCATCTGGGATTCCCATTTGTGTAATTCCTGTGGGACACCTAAATAAATGAATAAGTTGGCATATGCATTATATTTTCGAAAGCCAATTACAATTCTGATACCTTCAATGGGTGCACAAGCATAATAAAACAGTAATATCACATGAATATAAAGCAGTTAAAGAAGATCAAGTAAAAAAAAGAATAATGTAGATTTGATAGAGTCACAACTGCTCAAAACGAAACCAGAGATGGTACTTGAAAATAAAAGGGAAATCACTCTGCGTGTTGTTTAACTATGTGGCAGTATGAGTCTCCGGTTTCGATAAGAGACAAAAAAGTAAAGGTGATCATGGAGATTCAAGTGAAATACAACCTATGAAATGCAAATAAAATGCATCATAAGCTATATTATAGTTGGAGTTTGCTGATTCATGTGAGAATTGTAACGAAACATCCATTATGGGAGCATCCTTGCAGTTTTACGATTATCTTAAGGATAGAATGGTAAAACTACTGTGCATTAATTATGTATTAACTATGTATTAATTATGCAATATTAGCGATGCATTACTTTAAGCTCTTATCTGATTATTTTTGATAAGCAAAGACCATCTTTAATCAAAATTTCAACTTATTTGTAAAAGCATTTCTACTGATTCTTTCATCAATCTTGAATTAAATCAGAGCTTACGTTCAATAGATTCAAAATAAGGTTTAAATTGTCCAGTAATTTTTTGGCCTCCACATATGCACATGAAAGCTGCTGTATATGCTGTAAGTTTGCAATGTTAAAGGGAAGTTATGTCGCCAACTCGCAACCATAGTGCAAATAAGATATTAATTTTCTTATCAATCAATTCTATGCTCAATGGGGAGATATTTTAATGATATTAATGGAGCTATTTGAGCATATGACGCCCGGTGATCTAGGAGTTAATTCAATTTTAATCGATCCATCTGTTCATGAGGTTTTCATTCACCTAAGTCCGAGCTGCACAGCATTAACGAGGAGAGGCTCATCTTGCTGACAAAACATGCTTCGATTTCACCGTTTTCGAAAGCATCGAAGCACCTTTACTCTGAGTATATTGCAATAACGGGAGCTGCTTCGTTACGTAAGTGTTTGGAAAGCATTGTTATGTTCGTGCACTTATCAATTATTTATTGGCGAAATAGCAACTTTTCCAGTGAGCATGTTTGAATCTTCCTGCATCTCATTCTTGAAACGATACTGTGACTTCATCGAGTTGGATGGTGGGCAAGATCAAAGCTAATCTGACTATTCTGATCGCTTAGTAGTGCAACTTGCTTGACTTTGTTGCAGCTATTGCTCATAAGTAGGGCGGTCAATAAAGTCAAAAAGTCAATAAAGTAAAAATACGGTCAAAATAAACCAGGGTTTCGGAGTCGGAGTCGGAGTCCCCCGGAGTCCTATCATTTGGCCGGAGTCGGAGTCGGAGTCCTATCAAATGATAGGACTCCGGACTCCGACTTAGTAGTAAAATTGTTGTAGCCTCAATAAAAGATGGCATTTTCAAAAATATATTTTCCATCATTTTATCTTCCGAGTTATTATATGCATGTAGAGTCGTAATGGGAGAAAATGTTAGAAACATGAAAATTAAGTAGACGCACTACCGGTACCGATTTTATGTGAAGATAAGGTAAGATTACGTTTTTTTTGATGAAAATGGCCTTAATAATAAAAATTGTGAGGCCAAAAATTAACATAAATTTGGAAAGTTTAAAAAAGTTGTTAAGTATGAAATATTACAATTAAGAGAAATATATTATTTACTTGATTGATATCATTTAGTAAACAACACATATTGGCATAATTTCTGCTGATGTAATAAAGGGCAAAAACATGTACAGGGTTGTTAATTATTTGTTAGTCTACTCTACATTGACTTAGTTAGGTCAAAGACGATCTGTTTTCTACATCATCACTCTACTGAAGCAGAAGTTTGGGTTAAACTTAAAAGCATGTTATGAATTGAAGTGAAAATTTGATGCTCAAAGTTATTTCTTATTAAGCCTATGGCGCACGCGCAGTATTGGTCATTTAATATGAGAATGTCTGTCAATTGTTCATTTTGCATGGTTGGTGGGACTATTCCTCTGGGGCTGATTAAGAGTAGATTACAATGATACTATGGAAGATGTGGAGGCCATTCAAGTGGCTCGTGACGCAGACATGTAAAAATGTCATTTACATAAATGAAGTTTATAGTTGCATAACTTAGAGCCAAAATTGTGAGTTGAGAAGACTGGAGAATCTTCGGTGCCCGGAGTCGGAGTCGGAGTCCTTAAACTTTGAAAACCCGGAGTCGGAGTCGGAGTCGGAGTCCTATCAAAATTTTAGGACTCCGAAACCCTGAAATAAACAAATGAAGTCAATATAGTCAATAGAGTAAAAATAAGGTCAAATGTAGTCAAATAAGGTCAAAAAGTTTAATTAAGACAGTAAATTTTTCAGGAATCTGGTCTTCCCAGGCGCTATTTTTAGACACCTGGCCTTCCTAAGCGCTATTTTTAGATCTGGGTTTTCCCGAACTCTTTTCAATCAAAACAAAAAGCTAAGCTATTGGGACACCAAATATTCTCGCAAGGATTTCAACGCACATAACTACATCTTTTTGTTAACTGACACTGACTATCTTCGATTGTTCGAAATGCCCAAGACAGCTGAAATTGATGCATCCAAGTGCAAAAGAATTACTTGCCAATATCCTCAAGAATTTAAAGTAACACCAAGGAATGAACTTTTCTGTGTGCTTTGTGAATGCCCGGTGAAATACGCGAAACAGTTTATGATTGACAGTCATCGTAAAAGTGCCAAACATGCGACGAAGTTACAAAGAATTACCTCTTCATCATCAGAACCCACCTCATCAAAGCATGAAAGTCAGACCCTCTTCAATTTCAAACCTGATCTGGCTAAGCATGTAACAACAGCGCTTTTAGCCGCTGACATTCCTTTACATAAATTGGAGCATCAAGCGATACGAGATTTATCTGATTTTATGGGTCATCATTGCCCATCTGAGTCATCATGTCGGCAACATGTGCCAAAACTCTTTCAGTTAGAACAACAGAAATTGTTTCGATATGTGAATGGAGAAAAAATATTTATAATGTGGACGAAACGGAAATTTCTGGTCGGAAGTTTATGAACATTCTTGTTGGAATTCTAGAAAAGCCTGAAGTTACTTATCTATATGACTGTAGACAGCTAGAAGGAAACATCAATCATCAAACAGTGTGCCATGCTATTGATGATGTTGTTAAAGATTTAAATGTTCATCGCAATAATCTCCTTTTACTGCTATCTGATGCAGCTCGTTATGTGACTCTTACGGGCAAAACTTTGAAGTCTATGCATCCATCATTATTTCATGTAACGTGTATGGCGCACCTGTTGCACAACTGTGCATTGCTTGTGAAGTCGAAGTATGAGGCTGTCGACAGTTTGATTTCCTCAATCAAGGCTGCCACTGTTAAAAATGGTGATCGCCGTCTTCTTTTTGCATCGATTGGAAGTCAACCAAAGCCGGTCGTAACCAGGTGGGGAACATGGTTAAACGCGGCTTTTTGGTATGCAGACCACTTTTCCGACGTCAAACAAATTGTGTTGAGTTTCGAGGATGATGGATTACTTGTAAGTCGTGCAAAATCTGCAGTTTCCAGCACAGTATTTGTTGACCAACTCGTGGATGTGGCAACCTCTGCATCATCTAATGGAGCGATGCGAGGGAACCAACTACAACATTCGTCAGGTAATGCAGGACGTAAACAGTCTGGATTTCGGAATTGATCCCTGTGAAATCAAATCATATATGAAGTTGCGTTTATCTAAGAATGATATCATGGAGATTGTTAACTTGGCACGTGACGATATTTCACCAACTGAATACAATCTTCTGTTGTGTGCACAATCAGCCACACCTGCGATCGAACGAAGCTTTTCCCAGCTGAAAATCTCTTGCGTTTTAACAGAAACTTTTCTCCCCAAAACATTAAATACTATGTAATAATGAATTACAACACCAGTAACAATTAGCTCAATAATAAAATGTGTTTCTTTAATTGTGTTAACAAGTAACGTTTTCTTTATGAGTCTGAAATGATGTTTTCTTTGGTTAAACAAAACTGAATTAGGTAAAAAGACTAGGTAAAAATTTTACATTTAAGTCAAAATTTTAGGTAAAAATTTACTTGAAAATAAAGTCAAAATTCGTAATTTTCTTAGGTCAATAAAAAACCGCCCCACTCATAAGAAATTTGACGTGTGTGAAGTTAGCCGTACCAATATCCGTACCACATCGAAAATCCCGTGTGCCACTCTCAAAAACAGCATTTACACATAATTTTAGAGTGTGCCAGCTTGTGCCACCAGTAATTTTTCAAAATAATGCAGCAGTTTGCGAGAAATCGTCCATCAAAACTTCGAGGTGGTACGGATGAGACGTTAGCCGTACCAATTTACAGAAAAAATCTTAAATCGCATCTTTATGAATTTTCAACCACATGGACGTCCAAAATAACACGTCTAAAACATGTGCCACCCACTACTTTGTCAAAATTCACAATACTTACTGAGAAAATGGACAAAATGACCTCAAAGTGGTACGGATGTGAAGTTAGCCGTACCACTTGTGAAAATCGCGTGTGCCACTCGAATCAACACACCGAATACACTTATTGGGAGAGTGCCAGCTTGTGCCACCCCTCAGACAGCCCCAACTCTGCGTAGAATCCGCACAAATGCGGATTTTCGTCCTCAGCCACGCCCACAGCCCATCCGTACCATTTGTGAAAATCGCGTGTGCTACTCGAATCAACACACCGAATACACTTATTGGGAGTGTGCCAGCTTATGCCACCCCTCAGAAAGCCCCAACTCTGCGTAGAATCCGCACAAATGCGGATTTTCATCCTCAGCCACGCCCACAGCCCATCCGTACCACTTGTGAAAATCGCGTGTGCTACTCGAATCAACACACCGAATACACTTATTGGGAGTGTGCCAGCTTATGCCACCCCTCAGAAAGCCCCAACTCTGCGTAGAATCCGCACAAATGCGGATTTTCGTCCTCAGCCACGCCCACAGCCCATCCGTACCACTTGTGAAAATCGCGTGTGCCACTCGAATCAACACACCGAATACACTTATTGGGAGAGTGCCAGCTTGTGCCACCCCTCAGACAGCCCCAACTCTGCGTAGAATCCGCACAAATGCGGATTTTCGTCCTCAGCCACGCCCACAGCCCATCCGTACCACTTGTGAAAATCGCGTGTGCCACTCGAATCAACACACCAAATACACTTATTGGGAGTGTGCCAGCTTGTGCCACCCCTCAGACAGCCCCAACTCTGCGTAGAATCCGCACAAATGCGGATTTTCCTCCCAAGCCACGCCCACAGCCCATCCGTACCACTTGTGAAAATCGCGTGTGCCACTCGAATCAACACACCGAATACACTTATTGGGAGTGTGCCAGCTTGTGCCACCCCTCAGAAAGCCCCAACTCTGCGTAGAATCCGCACAAATGCGGATTTTCATCCTCAGCCACGCCCACAGCCCATCCGTACCACTTGTGAAAATCGCGTGTGCCACTCGAATCAACACACCGAATACACTTATTGGGAGTGTGCCAGCTTGTGCCACCCCTCAGACAGCCCCAACTCTGCGTAGAATCCGCACAAATGCGGATTTTCGTCCTCAGCCACGCCCACAGCCCATCCGTACCACTTGTGAAAATCGCGTGTGCCACTCGAATCAACACACCGAATACACTTATTGGGAGAGTGCCAGCTTGTGCCACCCCTCAGACAGCCCCAACTCTGCGTAGAATCCGCACAAATGCGGATTTTCGTCCTCAGCCACGCCCACAGCCCATCCGTACCACTTGTGAAAATCGCGTGTGCCACTCGAATCAACACACCGAATACACTTATTGGGAGTGTGCCAGCTTGTGCCACCCCTCAGACAGCCCCAACTCTGCGTAGAATCCGCACAAATGCGGATTTTCGTCCTCAGCCACGCCCACAGCCCATCCGTACCATTTGTGAAAATCGCGTGTGCCACTCGAATCAACACACCGAATACACTTATTGGGAGTGTGCCAGCTTGTGCCACCCCTCAGACAGCCCCAACTCTGCGTAGAATCCGCACAAATGCGGATTTTCCTCCCAAGCCACGCCCACAGCCCATCCGTACCACTTGTGAAAATCGCGTGTGCCACTCGAATCAACACACCGAATACACTTATTGGGAGAGTGCCAGCTTGTGCCACCCCTCAGACAGCCCCAACTCTGCGTAGAATCCGCACAAATGCGGATTTTCCTCCCAAGCCACGCCCACAGCCCATCCGTACCACTTGTGAAAATCGCGTGTGCCACTCGAATCAACACACCGAATACACTTATTGGGAGAGTGCCAGCTTGTGCCGTCCCTCAGAAAGCCCCAACTCTCTGTAGAATCCGCACAAATGCGGATTTTCGTCCGCAGCCACGCCCACAGCCCATCCGTACCACTTGTGAAAATCGCGTGTGCCACTCGAATCAACACACCGAATACACTTATTGGGAGTGTGCCAGCTTGTGCCACCCCTCAGAAAGCCCCAACTCTGCGTAGAATCCGCACAAATGCGGATTTTCGTCCTCAGCCACGCCCACAGCCCATCCGTACCACTTGTGAAAATCGCGTGTGCCACTCGAATCAACACACCGAATACACTTATTGGGAGAGTGCCAGCTTGTGCCACCCCTCAGACAGCCCCAACTCTGCGTAGAATCCGCACAAATGCGGATTTTCCTCCCAAGCCACGCCCACAGCCCATCCGTACCACTTGTGAAAATCGCGTGTGCCACTCGAATCAACACACCGAATACACTTATTGGGAGTGTGCCAGCTTGTGCCACCCCTCAGAAAGCCCCAACTCTGCGTAGAATCCGCACAAATGCGGATTTTCATCCTCAGCCACGCCCACAGCCCATCCGTACCACTTGTGAAAATCGCGTGTGCCACTCGAATCAACACACCGAATACACTTATTGGGAGTGTGCCAGCTTGTGCCACCCCTCAGACAGCCCCAACTCTGCGTAGAATCCGCACAAATGCGGATTTTCGTCCTCAGCCACGCCCACAGCCCATCCGTACCACTTGTGAAAATCGCGTGTGCCACTCGAATCAACACACCGAATACACTTATTGGGAGAGTGCCAGCTTGTGCCACCCCTCAGACAGCCCCAACTCTGCGTAGAATCCGCACAAATGCGGATTTTCGTCCTCAGCCACGCCCACAGCCCATCCGTACCACTTGTGAAAATCGCGTGTGCCACTCGAATCAACACACCGAATACACTTATTGGGAGTGTGCCAGCTTGTGCCACCCCTCAGACAGCCCCAACTCTGCGTAGAATCCGCACAAATGCGGATTTTCGTCCTCAGCCACGCCCACAGCCCATCCGTACCATTTGTGAAAATCGCGTGTGCCACTCGAATCAACACACCGAATACACTTATTGGGAGTGTGCCAGCTTGTGCCACCCCTCAGACAGCCCCAACTCTGCGTAGAATCCGCACAAATGCGGATTTTCCTCCCAAGCCACGCCCACAGCCCATCCGTACCACTTGTGAAAATCGCGTGTGCCACTCGAATCAACACACCGAATACACTTATTGGGAGAGTGCCAGCTTGTGCCACCCCTCAGACAGCCCCAACTCTGCGTAGAATCCGCACAAATGCGGATTTTCGTCCTCAGCCACGCCCACAGCCCATCCGTACCACTTGTGAAAATCGCGTGTGCCACTCGAATCAACACACCGAATACACTTATTGGCAGAGTGCCAGCTTGTGCCACCCCTCAGAAAGCCCCAACTCTGCGTAGAATCCGCACAAATGCGGATTTTCATCCTCAGCCACGCCCACAGCCCATCCGTACCACTTGTGAAAATCGCGTGTGCCACTCGAATCAACACACCGAATACACTTATTGGGAGTGTGCCAGCTTGTGCCACCCCTCAGACAGCCCCAACTCTGCGTAGAATCCGCACAAATGCGGATTTTCGTCCTCACCCACGCCCACAGCCCATCCGTACCACTTGTGAAAATCGCGTGTGCCACTCGAATCAACACACCGAATACACTTATTGGGAGTGTGCCAGCTTGTGCCACCCCTCAGACAGCCCCAACTCTGCGTAGAATCCGCACAAATGCGGATTTTCGTCCTCAGCCACGCCCACAGCCCATCCGTACCATTTGTGAAAATCGCGTGTGCCACTCGAATCAACACACCGAATACACTTATTGGGAGTGTGCCAGCTTGTGCCACCCCTCAGACAGCCCCAACTCTGCGTAGAATCCGCACAAATGCGGATTTTCCTCCCAAGCCACGCCCACAGCCCATCCGTACCACTTGTGAAAATCGCGTGTGCCACTCGAATCAACACACCGAATACACTTATTGGGAGTGTGCCAGCTTGTGCCACCCCTCAGACAGCCCCAACTCTGCGTAGAATCCGCACAAATGCGGATTTTCGTCCTCAGCCACGCCCACAGCCCATCCGTACCATTTGTGAAAATCGCGTGTGCCACTCGAATCAACACACCGAATACACTTATTGGGAGTGTGCCAGCTTGTGCCACCCCTCAGACAGCCCCAACTCTGCGTAGAATCCGCACAAATGCGGATTTTCCTCCAAGCCACGCCCACAGCCCATCCGTACCACTTGTGAAAATCGCGTGTGCCACTCGAATCAACACACCGAATACACTTATTGGGAGAGTGCCAGCTTGTGCCACCCCTCAGACAGCCCCAACTCTGCGTAGAATCCGCACAAATGCGGATTTTCCTCCCAAGCCACGCCCACAGCCCATCCGTACCACTTGTGAAAATCGCGTGTGCCACTCGAATCAACACACCGAATACACTTATTGGCAGAGTGCCAGCTTGTGCAACCCCTCAGACAGCCCCAACTCTGCGTAGAATCCGCACAAATGCGGATTTTCGTCCTCAGCCACGCCCACAGCCCATCCGTACCACTTGTGAAAATCGCGTGTGCCGCACGAATCAACACACCGAATACACTTATTGGGAGAGTGCCAGCTTGTGCCGTCCCTCAGAAAGCCCCAACTCTCTGTAGAATCCGCACAAATGCGGATTTTCGTCCGCAGCCACGCCCACAGCCCATCCGTACCACTTGTGAAAATCGCGTGTGCCACTCGAATCAACACACCGAATACACTTATTGGGAGTGTGCCAGCTTGTGCCACCCCTCAGAAAGCCCCAACTCTGCGTAGAATCCGCACAAATGCGGATTTTCGTCCTCAGCCACGCCCACAGCCCATCCGTACCACTTGTGAAAATCGCGTGTGCCACTCGAATCAACACACCGAATACACTTATTGGGAGAGTGCCAGCTTGTGCCACCCCTCAGACAGCCCCAACTCTGCGTAGAATCCGCACAAATGCGGATTTTCGTCCTCAGCCACGCCCACAGCCCATCCGTACCACTTGTGAAAATCGCGTGTGCCGCACGAATCAACACACCGAATACACTTATTGGGAGAGTGCCAGCTTGTGCCGTCCCTCAGACAGCCCCAACTCTGCGTAGAATCCGCACAAATGCGGATTTTCCTCCGCAGCCACGCCCACAGCCCATCCGTACCACTTGTGAAAATCGCGTGTGCCACTCGAATCAACACACCGAATACACTTATTGGGAGAGTGCCAGCTTGTGCCACCCCTCAGACAGCCCCAACTCTGCGTAGAATCCGCACAAATGCGGATTTTCGTCATCAGCCACGCCCACAGCCGACGTACATGTAGCTACGCGTGAATGGAGCAGGAATGGATTGAGGAAGGAATTCTAGTTGGCATATGCACGAAATGATCTTGAGAGGAAAAAAGTTGCTGCTGAATTAACGCCCCCCTCTTACCTGCTGGAATTGGCACATGTATCTACATGTAGGTGTAGGCCTGCATAACAATTGCATGTACATGTAATTTGCATAACTTTGTTCCGTGACCGTCACAGTTTTTAAGGACATATTTAGACCTCTTCAGTGTCTTCCCTCCATGAAGTCCTAGCGCTTACCCATTACTTACAATACAACTCATTACTAAAATTCATGTTCAACTGCAATTGCGGCCTACTATAGCCATGCCTCCTTCGTAGCATATTTCTACTGTCCTAATCTGTGGTTAAACATTACTAACAATGCCTGTGGGTAATATGAGCATGCTCTATCACCTATGCAAACTTACCTGACACATGCCAACTACCATCACTATGACATGCAGGCCTATATGCGCATGAAATATAGAAGTTATCATTGTGAAACTTTAACTCTTTCTTAAGACACGAGCCAACACGAAACCCTAGGCAAACTTATACTCGTCTTGATCCTCTACTCACCTGCAATTCAGATCCGAAGCCCTTATCCCTAGAAACTAGCCCGTTCGCCAAACCTTACCTTAACTCTAACACTAGCCAACTGCATATTCAAACACAAATTTAACTGTTATTGGATTTGCACTTCCCATGCCTTGCCCATTCGCCTACTACCTTCCATACACTTAACAAATTATAGCAGCAGGTCCTTAACTTCACATTTTATTCGTATAGAAATTCACAACACTGACAAGTTTCAAAAACACTAGTTTTCACATGAAAGATACAATTTTACCAAAGATCCAACTTTACCAAAACATATGTCAACAAAGTCGTGACACTGTCCCAGTCTACATACCACTATCATACACAGGAATATCACAATTCACCAAAAATGCCACATCATGCTGAAACTCGTTCTTCGCAACGAGTTACACTAATTTCCACTATATTGAAGATTTCAGGACACTGAAGTGAAACAGAAGAGAAGTGCACTTCATTTTCCAGCTCATCAATCCACAATCTTCTGCTCATTGAACAGCTTTGAAATTTGATTCATTGCACTGACCAACACCAAGACACATCGTTAACGGTTTCTGAAAATCCTTTGGGTTAGCGTAGACGACCTGTTGAAGAAAAAAGGAATAATATTTACAAGATGTTAACTGTTTACTTTCAACAGTAGAATTAGGGACTGACTGTCACAGTCAGATCCACAAATCACAATCGACATTGACTATGATATTCACGAGCAGAAGCAAGTAAACACGTCTAGCTAGATCACGTATTTTCTGCGAAATAAAATTGGGTCATTGTTGACTGTGTCTTACATAGAAAATGAAAATGATGACGTTCCTGATCCATTGGCGCATTCATGGGTTGTAAATAGTTTTGTCTCAGATTCCTGCTCCTTACCAGGCCACTGTGGCGCGGTTATTCCGACGCAAAAATTCGTCTGAATAGTAATTTTATTGCTAATCCGTTATTCGCAAGAATTTATGCGTGCGAAAAACGATTTCCTTGGTTTCTCACCATCGGTATGCTGATATTTGATCAAGAATTCATACATTCTCATACGATGATGAAAATCATCCCAGCAGCCATTTATAATACGCATCCAGATACTTAAACAAATCAATCAAACTACCCTGGATGAATTATAGAGCAAGGTTTTGATGTCTCCTTAGTCAATGAATACATGCAATCATGGAAACGCGAAATAAATAAATATTATGATCAATTTATCATTCAATCCAATTAATCTTTTATATTTCAGAGATGAAGCAAAAAATGTTGCGCTCGAATCTCCAACAGCGTCAATCGTCATCATGCAGTGATCAAACTAGATATTAGATAGATCAAACTAGATAGATCATTATCATTGTATATCATGTCATTTACCTGAAATTGAAGGCGTTTTACAATTAACTACTTAGCTACTGATGCTGTCATTCATTATTTTTGTGGCTGTGACAATTTGCAATGCCTATCACGAGCAACGCAGTTCGTTCAGGGGAAGTGAAATTAATTTGAACATGTCACGCACAAACTATATTAAAAAATGGGAAAAATTATATAAAAATGGGACTACATACATTTAAATTATATAAGCGAAAAATGGACCTAAACATACAAAAGAATTACAATTTTGAACATGCATGTAGTCAGTCTTTTGATATCAAAATTGCCATACTTTTGCGAGAGAATTTTTTCAAATGATTGTCGTAAATTGCTAGCAGGCTAGACGACCAATGATGTGACTTTGTATCGAAGTTGGCCTTTAGCATCATACTTTTAAAAAAAATTTCCTGAAAGTCATGCAAACATATTAATAAGACTCAGTCAGATTTTTATATGTATAGCATCTGAATGAAATCAGATTGCTCTACTGGTACTGAAGCAATTAAACTCTAAGTAATAAGTTGCACATAAAATTCAACTTTCCAAAATTTGCGGAAGTGCTTTCGAATTGTTCCTCACCTTCATTTTTCGCCACTACCGTACCGCGCAACCGCGAAATTTAACTACTGATAGCACGAATCGTCAAACTCGATCACATGCGCATAGAATTCCTGTGATACAGCAAATAAAAGCTTCATCTCTAATATTTCAATCTTAAAAAATCATTCCCTTAATGGTTACTTATTTCCTGAAAAATTATCAGTGAATTTACATCATAGCCTCATGGCGCCTCTTTCAGAGCTGTGTCGGCTAGTGATAATCCAGGCGACAGCAACAAGCGACTTGCACTGAATCCTTACTTGTCTTTCGCCATTGAACAATGACTAATTGCATTTCCAGTCGCCCAGTGATAGACTTAGTATAGGCTAACGGATTACCACAATTGAGCTACAAGTTTGCTCTATGACTACAAAAGCATAAGAACCCGAGTCATTGAGCGGGTCACCGAATGGTACCTTTGAACCAGTTTCAAATGTGGTCACTGATACACACCATCATGCTACAACTTTTTACTTTGTCACCGATTTCCCTAGACATTCCAAATGTAAAGAATGATTTTAGAAGTGTTTAACATAATCGCAGCTCCATCGCTGAAATTCATCCCAGGAGATATTATTTCAAAAGAGAACCGAAGCCTCTTGTATTGACGAACTAGGCTTCAAGGATTGCTACAATCATCATGCCTGATTGTTCGAATCTCTGTCTTAGTAGCCATGTATCTGAGGGTTGTTTCGAGGCACAAGTCGAATTTCTCTGGTCGACCTGGCTTGTGAAGTTGTCGTGGAGATATTCTTAGAATGTAATGATCTAGTTGTCATGGTGGTAGAAATCGATCACAATATCTGATGCATGCAAAAAGAGTCTGACATGTGGATTGGATTTCCTAAAATTTGATGGAATCATGACAATTTGAATACTCCAAAGGTATTCATGACTTAGATAAGTGCAAGCGATATTTGCATTGGCATCCACTGCCAATGGCGGGCTGAGCCTTCCTAGTCCCCTGTTCACGCGTGCCTGTAGGATGCAAAGCAGGACCAAGAAAGGTGAAGCAAGACAAATAAACAAATCAAGACACACATTTATTTCATTGAGGGATTTGGAGTCAGAAATTTCTGAGCAGCTACACACGACAACAAAAATGTAAGATTGTTGCACCAGATAGCCGGTGTAATAGATGCGAGACCAAATATTTGCCGACTCAACCTGCAGTAGCCATAGCCATTCCACCAACATCTGCTTATTCATTGCTCATTATTCATCTGCTGTATATACACAGTGCCCTACACATCGCACTCCCTTCTATTCTTTAGTTATCTAGGGTTGTTCCTAACTAAGCCAAGCAATCATAAGCTCCGTCCATCAGTCTGCAAGCCGATTCCACTGATCTAACTCCCTGCAATAAGACTAAACAAACATTCATTGCAATGAAATAAAAGCTACTTACTTTCCTTGCTGCCTTGAAACATGCCGTGTGCGTAGATATAGGCTGATAGCTTCGATAATAGGGGCAGACCACAAAATTCCACGTCCAGCTGGTACGTTTAGAAATGTGTGCAGTGTTTAAACAAGATCTAACATAAATTTAGAAGGAATTTGTGACAGAAACATCTTCGCACAAAATACATCAATCTGTAGTTTCCGACCTTGTGTCAGCATTTTCTGTAAAAGCGTTGATATTTCCTGATAGACTGAACAATTCTCTATCCAATGATACCAAGTTTGTTGTATGTTTTTGCAGGATAAAAATAACATAATAATCACGTGAATGAAATATATCCAATTTTGAATCATTGCTATTTAAATACAACTACTACAATTTCTTGTAAAACCATTGACACTTCTGGTGGATTCAGAATTTCTGGCATTCGGTGTGCTGATTCGAGTGGCACACGCGATTTTCACAAGTGGTACGGATGGGCTGTGGGCGTGGCTGAGGATGAAAATCCGCACTTGTGCGGATTCTACGCAAAGTTGGGGCTGTCTGAGGGGTGGCACAAGCTGGCACACTCCCAATAAGTGTATTCGGTGTGTTGATTCGAGTGGCACACGCGATTTTCACAAGTGGTACGGATGGGCTGTGGGCGTGGCTGAGGACGAAAATCCGCATTTGTGCGGATTCTACGCAGAGTTGGGGCTGTCTGAGGGGTGGCACAAGCTGGCACACTCCCAATAAGTGTATTCGGTGTGTTGATTCGAGTGGCACACGCGATTTTCACAAGTGGTACGGATGGGCTGTGGGCGTGGCTGAGGACGAAAATCCGCATTTGTGCGGATTCTACGCAAAGTTGGGGCTGTCTGAGGGGTGGCACAAGCTGGCACACTCCCAATAAGTGTATTCGGTGTGTTGATTCGAGTGGCACACGCGATTTTCACAAGTGGTACGGATGGGCTGTGGGCGTGGCTGAGGACGAAAATCCGCATTTGTGCGGGCACAAGCTGGCACTCTCCCAATAAGTGTATTCGGTGTGTTGATTCGTGTGGCACACGCGATTTTCACAAGTGGTACGGATGGGCTGTGGGCGTGGCTTGGGAGGAAAATCCGCATTTGTGCGGATTCTACGCAGAGTTGGGGCTATCTGAGGGGTGGCACAAGCTGGCACTCTCCCAATAAGTGTATTCGGTGTGTTGATTCGAGTGGCACACGCGATTTTCACAAGTGGTACGGCTAACTTCACATCCGTACCACTTTGAGGTCATTTTGTCCATTTCCTCAGTAAGTATTGTGAATTTTGACAAAGTAGTGGGTGGCACATGTTTTAGACGTGTTATTTTAGACGTCCATGTGGTTGAAAATTCATAAAGATGCGATTTAAGATTTTTTCTGTAAATTGGTACGGCTAACTTCACATCCGTGCCACCTCGAAGTTTTGATGGACGATTTCTCGCAAACTGCTGCATTATTTTGAAAAATTACTGGTGGCACAAGCTGGCACACTCTAAAATTATGTGTAAATGCTGTTTTTGAGAGTGGCACACGCGATTTTCGATGTGGTACGGATATTGGTACGGCTAACTTCACACACGTAGAAATTTGCTGAAAAAAGAAAGAAAATTGATGCTTTATAATTTATCTTATTTTTTGTATCACGATCACTATTGCGGTTACAAAACGATGGTACCGAGATGAGAATAAAGTCAATAGCAAGTCTTATACATCTAAGTTGGTTGCTCTAGTTTCAATGCAAGTATGAAATATGAATTCAAGATTGAATTTACACCCTGTTACATCCGTTTGAAAATCAATCGTTTTTTTAAACACCTTGTATAACAAGCAAACCGTGTGTATGCGAGATGTTTGATGCTGCGCAAATCAATGAATTTCTTCACTGTACCGAAATTCCTACAATTCCCATAGAGATTTCATGTGGCGTTTGCAGCTGTGGGAGTGAAATTTCGAGTCCCATGACAACACTAGATGTTTCCTATTGTCAAGTTCTATGAATATTAAAGGCATTATTGGGTTGTATTAAAAAACAAGAATATATGGTGAGCACAGTTTTGGTGCGCCTTTAATTCTAGCGAAATTGTTCAAATAATTTACACCATTTTTGGTTTTGACTCGCAACAATGCAGCAAAGTTGAGATGGAGAAGGATGATGTCGACTTGATTGAATTGCAATTCGCATTAAATGTCTGATCACGATCATCCGATTTGCTTGTGACTGGGTCGATTCGCAATTGAAGTTCCAAATTTTCGGATAACTGAATAATCAGATATTTTAGGCCCATTGCTCACTTCTGATGGCTAACATTGATAACGTTGATGAGTATAATAAAAAAGCATGCTAAAACGCTAATTAGGCTATATTATTGGGTCAGACAAATGTGCGCTCGTGTTCTTTTGCATGGTCTTCGTCTTGTCTTAAGCACTTCAAATAATATGAGCAGAGATTTGATTTAAGACTTTCGTCTTCAACAAACTCGTGCAATTTGTTGAGATTTTTACATGGAGAGATTCAATTTTATGCATATATTTAAGCTGATGTCCAAAGCAACCTTCATCAAGTTTATAACGATGAATCTAGCTTATGTTAAAGAACTATCCTCAGGATAGCATCCTTTCTGCTCGGCAAAAAACACTGATTCTATTGAGAAAATTCTGCTTTTATTCTGATTTCATGGAGCTTTATCATGAATTTAATTAAGTTGATTGTGCATTAGCAAATTGTTTAAGATTGAGTTCAATTGTATATTCAACGGTCATGAAAATAAACTTGATAAACCTAGAAAGCATCTTAGACGGAAAGATGCTGTCGGAGATGCCTTCGCAGGTCTTAATAAGGAGAAACGGAGCAATTGATAATATTTGAAGAACCGAATGCAGCATCACGAATAGAACGTTCTCATCACAAGAATAATTATGGCTGTAATGTTTTTTAACTTCAAATTTAGATCCTTCACACGTGTAGCATGAGTTGAATGTTGAATGTTTGGCTCATGCGCATTTGATAACAATTTTATAAATATGAACTTTATTTACTCACATTTCATATGTAGTACAAAAGTCCTTAAGAAACCTTAGAAAATCTTGACTCAGTCAAAGATTTACATTTGATGGCTGGACAAGGGATTATTTTTACATGCGGCACATTTTGGTAACAGAAGCTGAAATCAAAAGTTGGAATAATTGATCTTTTTGATCTTTATATAATTTCATTAATTTCATTACTCTCATTTTCTTGAACAAAAATACACTTGCTAAATATATTATTATCATTTTCTTGAACACAATTAAAAAATATTACTCATCAGTATAAATCAAAAAATTAATGCATGGATTAGCTGCATTGTAAATTGACTTTTACTTTTTATATACCAGTAAGATCCATCTACGGGAATCAAGTTTCTTGGCGCTCGGTTGATGTGAAGCCTCGATGAAGAAAACATAAGATAAAAGAGTCTTCATTTATTAACTTCATTCAATGAATCAATAGTTTGAACGACTCTAATTTAATTCGGGTCTTGACAGTCGGCCGGCTTAAGTAGCTGATAGGTAGGTATCTTCTGATTGCTTTTTCCGGTGTTTTTTAAATTTTGTGAATTGACCCTGAAGCTTTTTTGCTAGCTGTCATTTTAACAAAAATCGTCTTCATCATCATCATCAGGCAGGCAGTCGATTTAATGCAAGAATCACACCAGTTTCAACTCGGCTTCAGACCTGTTTAATGCAGGGTTCTGTTGGATTACTAAGAAATCTGTTTTATCATAGCCTGATCATAGCAAAACACAACATGTGGTCATCCTGCCTTGGCCTCTGTAGTCTAGGCATTGCACATGATTGCATAAATGTACAAGTTGCCATCAAATCCAACTAAACATGAAAAAGACAATTTCGAAAGCTGGGAATGTGTTATTTAAGTCAAATTTATAGGCCTATGCGTAAGTGATTCTCATATCGAATGTTATCATATGAAAATTTCCAAAAAACTAAGGAACATGCTTTTAATGAAAAAAACATGGTTAAAACCATTGCTTTAATATATCGGCACGTCACTTGTTTTGAGTGGCCCTAGGTGTAACCAGTGAAGTGACTAGATCGAGATAAGGTTGTTTCTGTCGATAGCTCATATGAAAAGAAATAATGAAAATTCACTATAAAATTTTTATTTCAAGATCTTGAGCTTAACATTTTCAAAATACCGAGATCTCAAATTCGAGATTACAAGTAGGCCTATATCAGACTTGTGCTTATTCTGAAAGTGTAATTAACTGCACAGTATTGCCAATTACTTACTGTACAGTAATCTAATAATATGCCTGATTGCAATTACGCAGTCCTATTTGTAACTGAAATTACAATTACAACATAAATCTGAACTACATGTGACATTCATTAACATGCGTGGGAAGCAATATCCTCGCAGCTGAGAATTGCTTCCTGCCATAACGAAGTCACCTGTTCTCCCAGGCAGCATGACAAAATTTAATGTAATCGGAATGATGACTTAGTTCGTATGAGTATTTAGCTATCATCAATCTCCTTGTTTAAAGTCAAGCACTTGCGGAATGGTGCTACACTTCATTATCTCAGATGAAAATAGTTCAGTTAGTCTAGGTTCTAGATGTGCAGTTAGATCAAGGACAATCTTTGGAGATGAATTAAATTATCGGCTTCTTGACAGGAGCAAGGTGGAATAGCAGATAGAAAGTGATGTTAAATATCTATGAAAAGCACTGTAGGTAGCGATGGCTACAGTTTGCACTGTCAACACTTGATTTCACTGTTAATCAACAGTGCCTGAATTCAAACTGAAATCAACAGTGCATGAATCAAAACAGCCTGAATTAAATAAATGAATAATCGAATCAATTACGTTACTAAGATTTTATTAAAACATATCCTTGTCTACATGGAAATTTTATGAGTGTGTAATACAAAGAATACAAAGGCCTATTATACATAAGGCCTATAAGCAAGAATGCAGAACTTTTCTGTATCGAAAACTTAAGAGTATGTTGTACAAAGAATGCAGAGGCCTATAATGCATCAGGCCTATAAGCAAGAATGCAGATAATACTTGCTTCAAAAGTCAAAGGTTTGATCCTTGGTTTGATCTGACCAATGTTTGCACCAAAGTCTCCCAACGCAGAGTGAACACACTTTCACAAGGCCAAAAGCGCCTGCAATATCGTTACCGGGTAAACCTGATGCCGATGCAGGTAAGCTCAAATGATAGATGTGGACTATTTTGGCTTTTACTAAGCTTGAAAGACTATGAGAAATCTAGGTTTGAATGGAAAAAATGCAAAAAAAATCTAGAGAAGCTAGTTCACACAAACTAGGAAAAAAGTTCACATAAAGCTAGAAAGATAGTCTCCAAGGTTGATTTTCACCTGAAAAGATTTTTCCATCTTTCCAAGCGCAAGATTTTTGCGTCTCTTGGCATAGATGGTCTCCCATGCGTCTGTTTTAAGACAGCTTCTGCTCCTCCACTGTCACACATGATTTCTCTCTTTTTTACTCAAGGCTCTCTGCCAAGCAATTGGTACCATGCAGATGTTATTCCAATTTTCAAGAATAGAAGTCGTGAGTAGACGGCCAATTATCGTCCCGTCAGTCTTACTTGCAAAGCCTCCAAACTTATGGAATGTGCAATTAGGGATAGTTTGTGGCAGTTTTGAAACAAGAATTCGTTTAAAAGAACTCAAGATTCGGCTTCCGCTCGAATTCTGCTTGCCAATCCCCAGGTTCTCGAGTTTTTAGAAGATATCACTTCCTATATATCGATCGTGGCAATTGGGCGTACGTGTGCGATATATAAGCCTTTAACACGGTGCCAAACCAAAACTATTGACCCAATTGCGGCCTCTAGTTATTCAGGGTAATCTTCACAACTCTTTTTGAGGATTTTTTGAGCCATATTAAAATAGAGTGTGTTATTGTTTTTTCTCCTCCTTATATTATGACCTCTGCTAACCCTCATGGTTCCGTTATTGGTCGTGATCTGTTTGTAGCTTACATTAATGATATCGATGATGTTTTTGCAAAATCTTCTACTCTCAAATGCGCAGACGATCTTAAACTTTATATTGAGGTCAAGCGTGGCAACCCCCAAGAAGCAGTCCGGTTACTGCAAGCAGACCTGGTCGAGATTTCAGCGTGTTCCAGGAAGTAGCAATTAAGTTTGAATCCCTCCAATTCCCACGGTATCTCCTTTGGCCATCGTGATCCGACCAATGTCTGCGTACTCAATAACCAGCCCCTCGGATTCCGCCTCCTCGGAATATCTTGGTGTGGTCATCTCGAACGACCTGCAGTGCGTAACGTGTGTTTGGAATCCCCTTGCTGCACAAGACATTGCTTCCACAAGACCTTTCCTTAATCGAAAATGTTCAACGACTCTACCTGTGGTATACCTACGGGGCAACCATACGAAGATCACCTTCGAATCCCGGTTATTCCAACGCTCTAACTTTGACGCCGTTTTTTCGACTTAATAGCTGTGTTCAGAATTTTTCGTTCTCTTACCCCATGTGTTCCAGCAAAGTTTTTCAATCCTGTGACTTGAAGGACTCGTGGCCATGACTTCAAGATCTGCAAAAAACCTTTAATAAGGGCTCAGGCCCGTGAACATTTTTCCCAGCGTGTCATTGACGACTGGAATTCCCTTCTCCCCTTGATACTGTGAAATATACATTCCTATCGAACTTCAAGAAGAACTTGCATAATTTTCTATACTGAAGAACGAACTTAGTTACTTTCCCAGTAGGCCTACCTGCATATATAATTATCATTGACCAAAATGTTTACATTACAGTACTTTGCATACTTTTTGTTGTGAATTTGCTTCGCCTTGGTGCTTTATGCACTTATGGGTGTACATTGTACATGTAATGAAATAATAATATGGCAACTAATGAATTTAATGATGACAGCTCTTCATCGTCGGCGACGTTTTCAGCGCGCTGCTAAATTTCAATCGGCGTCGTTTTTGACATGTGTTGAGCTAGAATGGAAGCTTTATCTCGCCTTAGTAGCTACATGTAGGCCTGTGCTTCTGTTTAAGAAATGTTTAAGTACTGATGTAATCGCAGTACATGTGGGGTGCCTTTCATTTAGTGCATGAAAAGTTGAAGCTGGGCTTATTATGAGCACCAAAGAATTGCTTTCCCCTGCTTAGAAACTGAAAATCACGCATCCTCCCATTTCTTTACTGCAACATGTCTGTTAAACGATAAAACACAGCACTTTTTTTCACGCATCGTTGTCACAGCTCAAATACGAACTTCTGGAATATTTATGACAGTCACTTTTCCCACTGCTTCAACTCAACCTTAACAGGCTACTACCCTGACCAAACACTCCGCACCAAAAATTTCATGAATAACCTAGAATCAACCATAAACTTGATGAAGCAATTCTGTATCATCGATAACTTCAGTGCGGGACATACTTCTGCACTGTATTTGTCACAATTAATAACAGCAAAACTCAACCGTATGTCCTTTTGTATGCATGATGATAACAATGTCTTCAAAAACGAAGCACAGCTATTTGAGCTAGATTAAAAGAAGAACTAAAATCAAGGCCGGTCCTGACCATGGGACGTTTTCCATGCAAAGGAAGTAATATGTGGAATCCACTAACAAGTGAGAAGATTGAAGGATTGGAAGCGTGAATTAGAATGGCACTTGGCATTTTTGTCTGGATATAAGGCATGAGCGTTTGATATTAGACTGAGCTCGGATAATCAATCACAAAATCGCAATGAGTCATCAACTGTCTAGATTGTATGATATCAACAAAATTCAAAACGTTTTATATCCAAATTGGATAACGTTGCATGTTTGCAAGGTATGGATGGTAAAATATGTACAAATTTAAGATATTGAAATGATTGTCTGTCTAAAAAATTAATGATGGTGATATAGTAATTTACAGATGAGATTCGTCCGTAGCAAAATGAATCAATAAGGTGCGGTGCATGCTTGGAACAAGAGGATGATAAGTTTCAATAAATTCTAATCACTTTGTGTGGTGATGCATAATAAGTTTTAATTTGTAGCGCAAAGAATTTTAAGCTCAATTAATATCACTATATAAATATATAAACAAGTATAAAGATGCTTAACATGTACTATCCAGATCAATGAATTACTTTTGCAGTGGTCCCCCGTTAATGACCACGCCATTAAAGAACCATGCAGACCGACAGCCTCTTTAAAATCGCCAAAAGTGCAATCAACCATTGTACTCGTACTTCGGCCACTGTATTTGAATGCATGCGGGACTAATTATACACATGCACTAACTGCAAATAATGGAGTTGTGATGCGATGATATGTTTGCTATTCTTGTTATACGTTTTGAAATGTTATCCCCTTTACAAGATTCCCATTATAGACTATCGCAAATCTTGCAGTGCATGCGCTACTTTCAAAGCAATTAGTAGTATGCCATGCAAAGTAAATTTGAAATGTGCCTTTATGCAATGTGGACCATCTATTTCTCATTCTCTCTTGAAAGAGCACACACGATTTCTGTGCAGAGAAGCGGATGAAAATTTGTTGTAAGGAGCAAAGTCATAATTACCGGATTGCCAGAGTCATCAGATGATCATAACAGTAGTGGTCTACAAGACGACAAAGATGTTTGCGAGTCTATACTGAAAGCGATAAACATCACTATCGCTGACGACGCAACAGTGCACCGAATAGGTAGAGCTGGTCACGAGAACAGACCACGGCCTCTAAAACTCAATTGCAAAAGTATTGAACAAAAGATCATGATATTGCGAAAGGCGAGATAATTGCGGTCACATCAAAAATACCGCGATGTCTTCATCAATCCTGAAAGAACGCAAATGCAACGAGCAATCCATAAGAAGCTCCGAGAAGAATTAAATCGCCGCAGAAGTAATGGTGAAGACGTTGTCATCTTCCGTGACAGGGTTGTTGTACGACGAAACAACCGAAATTTTTAAATCCACTTTTAAGCCGAGTTCGCAAAACATACACAACAGAAAGTAAAAAATCTCCAATAGAAAAACGTAATTGGCTTGTCTTGTGTAATGCTCAATCTATGCTGTACAAGTTAGACGAGCTTCGAGCACTGATCACTTCCTTCCATCCATTTTTTGTATGCGTTACGAAGACCTGGTTGACATCTGACATAACAAACGATATCCTCACCATAGATGGCTACAACATATTTCGGAACGATAGGGGTGACGATCCATCCGACAAACGCCGCGGTGGTGGAACTTTGATCTACGCGTCCTCTTCAACTTTGCAGTTGATGTCCCTACTGTTTCTGCAAAACCTAAAGGCATAGAAAGCAATCTTATCAAGTTCGTGGAATCTGGTATTCTGTCATATCTCTTCTGCATTTATACGCTACCTGGACTAAGAGCAGGCATGTTTGTACAAGTTAGAGAATATGTTGTTGATATTTTTGACTTTTTACTATCATCAACTCCTAACGCTGAGATTTTTCTCTGTGGTGATGTAAACAGATACGACTTTTCCTTTCTTTGTCAACAGTTCGATAGTGTTAACATAGTGAACATGCCAACTTTTGGCAATGCGACACTCGATTAATAATATTGTAATGTAAATTTAGTTAACAGTTTTGATGTTTCGATTGCTCCACCACTTGGATTTGCCACACATTTGCACAAAATTGTTATTATTTCAAAGAGTGCTCATAATTTATGTAGCTCCAAAAATGTTCGTGTTCAAAAAGTTTTTGACTTTAGAAGTTAACACCTCAATGCTTTCCTGAAGACACTAGAATTTTCTGACTGGTCCTCAGTTTATGATTCACAAGATGTCCAAGTATGCACAGAACGTTTTTGCGACATTTTCTATAAAGACTTGTCAATAATACCAATCTCATTTGTCAAACTTGCTCCAAAAACTAAGCCCTGGATAACACCAATAGTGATCGATCTCATCAATAAACGTTGGCGTGCCTATCGTGAAGAAAACTTTCCACTCTATCTACATTACAAGGCAAAAGTAAAACTTGAAATCATTAAATCGAAGAAAATATGGAGCTCAAATATGTGTAAAACTTGCAAAGGTGTTTGGTCTGTTGTAAATGATGTCAGAGGAAAGACAACAAATAACTCGACTGCTCAAATTGTTTCCTTATACGCTGATGCATTTGAAGCCGTAGAATCTATCAATTTGTTATTTTCAAGTTTTTTCGTAAAGAGCGGTTCGTATGATTTCCATCGCACAACGAAACCCTACGATTTCTCTATTTGTGATAGTGATATGGTGCTCTCTAATTTATGTAAACTAAAAACAGACAAGGCGCCAGGTAGCGACGGCATTCACCCTTTTTTACTAAAAGCCGCAGCTCCTGAGATTTGTAAGCCATTGTTGCACATTTTCAATTTGTCTTTTGATAACGGCAGTGTAACGGAAAAGAGACCTTTTCCGTCCAATTTCTCTTCTCCCTGTCATCAGCAAAGTGTGCGAAAACATTGTACTTCAGAATTATAGACGCACTATTATCGACTGTTATGACTCTTGTCAATTTGCCTATTGACCCCGCTCGTCGACCATTTGTGCATTGGTTGCCATACATGATGCAGTTGTCAGACTTTTGGAATTACCCAGTGTCAGGGCTGTCCGTATTTTGACACGTTCGATTTGAGCCATGCATTCGACTGTCTACCCCATGAGCTCCTGTTAGCATATATTTCTCAATTACTACTTCCTAATTCTAATTTCTTAGTTAACTGGGTCAATGACTACCTATGTAATCGTCAACAACATGTCAAACTGGGCGAAACCATCAGCTCTAGTAGACCAGTTACCAGCGGCATACCTCAGGGCTCATTGTTAGGACCCTATATGTTTTCTTTGTACATGTCAACATACCAGCCTTTGAACGATGATGTCAAAGTCATTAAATACGCCGATGACACCATGTTGATAATTCCTGTTTTCCGGCATGAACCAGATGATTTGTCTCTATTTTCCTCAGAAGTGGACCATTTTGACAGTTGGTGTAGAGATCATCGTATGTCAATTAATCGCAGTAAGACCAAGGTCCTTAATATCAATTTTTCATGTACCTCTTTACTCAATGTTGCTGATTTCGAAACTGTACGCTTCCTTAAGATACTCAGTCTGGTTTTCAATGATGGCCTCACTTGGTCAAATCACTTTTAATATGTTTCATCCATTGTTTCTAAGCGTTTGTATGTCTTGCGTATATTGAAACCCATTTTCAATCACGATCAACTTGTGCTTGTTTTCAAGTGCATCGTTCGCTCGATTATGGACTATGCATCACCTGTCTTCATTAATCCTGGTAGCGCCCTGAATTCAAAATTCGAGATCCTTTGCAAAAGAGCTTTCCGCATAATTCACGGATTCAAGGCAAAATTTTGTGATCGTTGCGATATGTTCGACATCGCTAGACGCAGGGAAAACTTGTCTCTACGACTTTTTCGTCAAGCACACTACGACTCCAACCACATTCTACACCATCTGCTTCCAATTCAATCACATCGCAGTTCGAGACTGATCCTGCCACATGCTAAGACTTTGAGGAGACAGAATGGATTTGTCTTTTCTAGTGTTGTATTGTTCAACCAATTGACTTGATTCTGACTTTGCTTGCTTCTAAATCATGTTTGTAATTTCTCTTCTTACAAATCTCCCCGATTTTCATTGGAGATTTTCATGTATTGGTTTTGTTACGAAATAAACGCTTATTATTATTATATAATTATTATTATTATTATTAAAGATATTTGCTGAACAAATGGGGAATCGTCATGCTTTTGCATGTAGGCCCGCATAGAAATGGCGCAGGGGAGACACGGAATTGTTCAAGCAATACCACTTTATTGGGTGCTTGCTGACTTTTCATCATTATTCATTCATTTCATTGTAATGAAGTTGTGAATCTTTGTTTATTTTACATAATAATAGACATTTCTTTGCAGACATTGAAGTAGTGTGGAGAACACATTGATCATCTTCTACAGATACCCTTCTCATCTGTGGTAGTGATCAAGGTGTGCACCACAACATCGAAAAATCTGCAAAGATGTAAATTATTTACTGTAACATTTGGTGTACTATTTCCAAAAACATCCTCCTATCATATCATTCCCAACTGAAATTGTGTTTGCATTGATTCTTTCACCATTATACTTCAAAGGTTGGCAGGAACTCTGATGCGCGTTCGTTCATGCTATTACTTGAAAAGTTACTGTCAAAGTAACTATAAAAGAGGGTGTCTAATTACAGTATTAGAGCAATTTTTCTCAAATGAGCTTTAACATTGGTTATTATTAGTTTTATAGTATTTTAATTTATCTTCAAAGATTGCAAGATTCCTATTTTTAGGGTTGAAAGTGATGGGTTTTCTATACAAAACCCATTAAGGATTTCTCCAAGGACCCGTTCATAAAAATTCTTGAATTGTCTGCTCATCAAAAAGCATTATTATTTCTTCTTACGGTGCACCTTGAGAGAGCTTATAGAGACCGATTCGCAGTTTTCTGTAATAAAAGAAGCCTAAGATGAGCTAATACGACAAAAGAATGCGATGTAGGGCTGATATGCTTGACTGCAAATGTACACGAAACTGTAGGTGGCACATGATTTGTTATCCATTGAGTTATCTGTAGGCCTACTTCATGTCTTTCCCAAGCATATTGCTTGCTTTTTTGTTCTTTAGAGATTTCCAAATAATGACATTCGATATAAAATTCGCTTCTGCAAACTAATAT
>CAJQUW010016601.1:0-13980 GCA_907163375.1 Prostheceraeus crozeri
AAACATGGTTAATAGTAAAACATAAAGTGTTCCTATCCTAAAAACCCAAGCTTCTATATTTAAAGCTATTTGGTTATAAAAACTTAATAATGTTCCTACTCCCGAATATCCTATAAAGTAGCACAACATGACAATGAAACTCACTTCAGAATTGTAATAAGAACCGGAGAACGGAGGAACGAAGAACGACGTCTTCTATGGACACTGAATTATTTGAAAATGAGTGAAAATTCGTTGTGTGCAACTTCTTTATATATGAAATTGACAAAGCAACTATGAACAAAGACCTTATGACATCACATCCTGGAATTGGTACGGTCAAACAAAATTGATAACTCAAACAAGAATTGGAACAGCTGGTTTATTTTTAACCTTAGAAATGGAAGTGCCATCATATGTGTTGAAAGATTTCTACATGTAAATAGTAGAGTGAATTCAAAGTAATATGAACTGATGGACTGATGTATTATTTGATATACTTACTTTACTTTAAGCGGCATATTCATTGCTGAACTTCGGCCGACCCATTGGAGATGGCACGCCACAGTTTTCGCTCACGCGTTGCGCAGTTCAATTCGTACATGTTGAGTCCGGTCCATTTCATGATGTTGTTGACATACTGCGTCCTGGGCCTTCCTCTGCGCCGGTTGCCCTCCATGTTGCCTTGCAGGACAGTTCTCGTTAAAAGGCATCCTCCCTCCCTGCACTGATGACCGTAGAAGGAGAGTTTCCTTTTCCGAATGTGTCGAAGTAACATAGGGGTAGTGGCCAGTTGCTCGAAGATGCTGGCATTCGTTCGGTGCTCTCTGTAATTTATGCGCAACATTCTCCTCCAGAACCACATTTCGGCAGCTTCGATGTGTTTCTCGTCTGTAGTTTTCAGCGTCCATCCTTCCGCTCCATATGATAGAATTGGCCACACAAGCGTCATCACTAATTTCATCTTGAGCTTTGTTGGTAGTGCCCTATCTGCCCATAGCTTGTTCAGTCTGGTCATCTTCGCCTTAGCCATAGCTATTCTCACACGGACGTCTTCTGTGCAACTTCCATCATTTTTCTTGATAGAGCCAAGATATTTGAAGCGATCGACCTCTGCAACAGTCTCAGCCCCAACTGTGATTGTGCTATCTTCGTCACGTGTTGAACCGACTCGCATTACTTTTGTCTTCCTTGCATTTAGCTTGAGCGACCTCTCAATTCCTGAAGCGTTTACCTGGTCAACCATCTCCTGCATTTCACTCATGTTCTTGGCTATCAAAGCTGTGTCATCGGCATACCTGACATTGCTTATTTGTCTGCCTCCGATATTTATGCCAGCGTTCGTAAAATCGGTTTCTCTCATGATTTGCTCAGTATACAAACTGAAAAGATGCGGTGATAGAATACATCCTTGACGCACACCCTTTTTGATTGGAAATTGCTTGGTTCGGTCTCCGTTCCAACGAATAACTCCTTGCTGATTGCAGTAGAGGGACTTTATCAGGTTGACGAGGTGATCAGGGAATCCAAAAGTAGACATGATATCCCAGAGCTGACCGTGGCTCACGCTGTCAAAAGCCTTGGAATAATCAATGAAAGTTATAACCGCTCCACATGACATGTCATTAACCTTTTCAATAATGACTTGTAGGGTTGCCAACATGTTTGCGGTGCCTCTGCCAATTCGAAACCCTGCTTGTTCATCTGGGAGTTCCTGTTCGATCTTCATGCGCAGGCGGTCCAGCAGTATATTGAGGAGGACTTTGCTAGCATGCGATATAAGCGCAATGGTGCGATAATTGCCACACTCTTTGGGATTGCCAGTCTTGTGCAGTAATACGAATTCTTGCTCTTTCCAATCGTCTGGCCAACGTTCCGTTTCCCAAATCCTCACGCAAAGCTTGTGAAGACTTTTTGTGGCAAAGTCTCCAGCGAACTTGACGAGTTCCGCAGGCACATTGTCACAACCTGCAGTCTTGCCCATTTTCAGTTTCTTTACCGCGTTCTGGACTTCTGTAAGCAGCGGAACAGGCTCCTTTTTTGCTGGAGGCGTAGTAACCAGCTCCTGATGAAAAACCGATGAAGTTGAACCGAAAAGCTGCTTAGCGTATTCTTCCCAACGCTTTAGAACCTGGTTGGGTTCTATGAGGGTTAGACCTGTGGAGTCATTGATTACACTTTGTTTTTCAGTAGCTGCTGGTTCAGTAAGTGCGGAGATTTTTCGAAAAAGTGCTTTGCCTTTATGCATTCTATCGAACTCGTCGATTTCAGCGCACTGTCTGTTCTAGCCAGGTTTCTTGGTGTAGTTACGCAGGGCTTCTTTCCTTTATTCTTTTTGTTAAGCTTTTTAATCATAAGGCTATCTGAAACTGCCGAGATTTCTTCGTTCATGAATTAAACTTGAGAGTCTCGTTGCCAATCCAAGACTCAGTTACTTTCCGGCCTAGGGGCACGTCCTATGACATCGCGGTTGCAACCTCTTTTAAGTATCGCTATGATTTGACCAGGTCATTCGCTCCATCTCCGTCAGTAATTCTCGTTCTCCACAATAGCGCTTTGCAAATCGGTTGTTCGTTTCTGTTGCGTATTGATCTCGGACTCCGAATCGTTTCAGTTTATTCAAGTTGAAACGGAATGGTGGATTCTTTCTCACACGTGAATGCTTTAATTGAACTTTGAAAGACCCAATTTGTGTCGGTATCACAGTCTGCACTTGGTTTAGTTCTGGCTTCAAGTAACATGTTGCGCGCCATTTCTTATTTATCATTCATATAAGCGATTTGATACCGGGTGCGTGTCTGGACGATGTCCACGTGAATCGGTCGACGCTTGTGATGGATAAACAGCGTATTCAAAATGCAAGATTGTTTGCTGTATAGAAATCTGCTACAGTTGGACCTCTCATCGTTTCGAATTCCCAGACGAAAGCGTTCCAATTGCAGCAGAAGGTCGTCTCCTTCACCAACCTTCGCATTGAATCGCCCATCAGGATGCAGATCTCTCGACTCTTTACTTGTTCAATTGTCTGATGTGCAATTTCTTATTAGAAGCAGGTCAATCAACGTTCCATCATCGTGACTAGTTGTTGGAGCATAAACCGTGTATTATTGTTGTGGGCTCAGGCTTGGTGGCAAAACTTCACAACGAGTATACGGTCCGAGGGAGGCTTTGAAACTAATTCACACTTTTCCGGGCTTTTCCTCTCACTATATTTGCATACCATGCTACTTTTAGGCCAGTTGCGCTCCTCTGTACCACTGTTACATGATAGTGCTATCTAGAACAATCGAATTTACACTTTCCGACCTCACCGCGTTTTGAGATTCCAGAACATCCAGATTCAACACTTCGAGTTCTTTGATCAGGGGCATCATTGGTTTTTCCTGTATCTTCATAGTACGTTACATTCCATTAGTACCAATTGCTAGCTGTTTCTATTCTAGACTTCTTTTTGTTTTCTTCATAGTGTTGTTATGTTGACAGTGGCTTGCTGACGGTCGGGTACCTACCTGTGCTTCCCATAGGGACGTTCTACCGGACGCAGGGGGATCACGAGAATGGCCTGGTTTCCCATTAACGTCGTTTAGTGGATAAATGTAGTGTGGTTTCAATCTCCATAGGGTTTCGTGGCATGATACTGCGGTGGTTTTTGCCCATTGCCTTCCCCCCCCGCCCCGCAGCCGTTTGGAGAGTCGGGTTCTTGAGGGAGCAGGTTTCGGTGTGAGTTACGAAAACCGAAAAATAACCAGTACAAACTTGGCGATGGATGCCATCAGACGCAGAGTTTGACCGACCGGTCGCCGACAGATACTGAGCAGACGTCCCTGGATTTTTTGGGGTTGATTTTGAGGTGTGTCGGTTAATTGATGTGAGGTGAACCCCCCTGGTCGGTCTGGCAGCTTGGTTTCGGAAAGGTAGTTTCGGGAAATAGGATGGTGTTTAGGACCGGAGGTATCGGGACGTTAAGCTGGTTGTTACTGATGCTTGTGGCTCATCGATCTTCGTCGCCGATTGGTCTTTCCTTGGTTATTTAGACCAAGGGCTCTTCTGGACTTAAACCGGTCCGACTCGGTTGGGTGGTTGGTTACTATCGGAGTAAGATCCAGGGGGGGGCGAGACCTGCAACGATAGCATCGAGGGGGCAACGACCTGCAGGAGCACGAGAGGGCAGTCGAAAGGGGGGTTTACACTGGCGACTTGAGACTCGTGGACGTGACAACCCAGCCCCCTGTATATTTGATATACATGTTATTATTAATAGTCATATAATGATTCATATTTGAAGATATAAAACGTGTGATTTGAATAGAACATTAAAATTTGAATTAAGCGCTTAATTTCGAAAATTCAAATTTCGCGCCAAAATGCGAATAATCAAATTTAAACACTTTTTCGAAAATTTGAATTTCGCGCCAAAATTCAAATAATCAAATTAAAATACTAGGGTTAAGGGTTAGGGTTAGGGTTAAGGTTAGGGTTAAGGTTAGGGAAGCAAGAAGAGTATCTGTGGCACCCGGAATCCATGGGTAAATAAATTTTCGAGGGCGCGAAGCGCCCGAGAAATTTCGAGCCCCCCTCCCCCCCGCCGTGTAGGAAGTGTATGAAGGTCAAAGGTCAAGGTCAAGTGTAGAGGTTTGTATATTATGGTCATTTTTAGTTGTAAAACTTTAACTTTGAAAATTTGTAAACTTAGTCATTTTTGTAAAAAAACTTGGAATTTTTCTAGTTGCATACAGATGCATACAACTAGGATTTTTTCATCAAATGGGTACATACAATATATCATTCCAATGCTTTTTTCATGCTGATTCTAATGGTGTATTGTATGACACATTTATGACATATAACTAGAGAGCTACATGTCTTCAAAGAATGGGCTAAAAACTTAGTGAATTTAAAAATCTAACATTTGTCTGCTTGCATACAGTTCCATACAACTAGGATTTTCCCATCGAATAGGTACATACCTCATATCATTCGAAAGGTCTTTTCATTCTCATTCTTATGGTGTCGTGTATGACACATGTATGATATCATCCTGGACTGCTACAAGCATTTTAAAATTAACAACATAACTGTTTCTTTAAAAGTTATATGTTCCTATTTATTTCAAGTTGAAGTCTTCATATTTGATTTTTTGTTTCAATTCAGTTATCGAACATCATTAATTGTAGATAGTTATTCCCCTTTCCCATTCAGACCTTAATTGAAGACCGATTTGTGAAATGATAAAACAAGTCTGTTCATATATACAAATGAATATTAAATGAAGAGATTAAGAAAAAACACACTAAATGTCATCAAGGTAAGGAAAGGGTACAAGTTTTTTCAAGTCCACTTGCACATGGATCCTGGTCTTTTTGGGCGCACAGGGACAGCGACGTGGTGTGTCAAGGTCGATGACCGAAAATTCGAGAGCGGTTGTGAGGTTCCGCTCGTTCGGCTCCATTCGCATGAAGACCCGTTTGGTGTGGTACTTTTTCGGGGCGTTCTTCACTTTGACCGTGACCCTTCCATAAAGTGGCGTTCGCATGGACTTCTTATTCATGTGACGCATCGTCTCGATTGATACGTCACTATCTTCATCACTCGAGTAGTCGGGCGATGCAGGGGCTTGGGTGAACACCACCGGCTCGTTTGGTGTTGTCGATCGCTCCATCGGAGATTGGGGAGGTGTATTGGTACGTTCCACTGGCGAAGTGGTACGATCAGCAGTACCGTTCTCAACTGCGGCTTCCTGTTTGCGATCCATTATGACTTGTAGATTTAAAATAATTGTAACTTGTAAACGTGAGGATTAGAACCTTTGATAAGAATTGGTACAAACTTCGGACTTATATACTTTTTAAACAAAGGAAATCCTAACAGCCAATCAGAGAGGTACCGAACTTCCCTAAAGAATATATAACTATATAAAGGATGTCATTGTTCCAAACTGTTAAGTACTTATCCTCAACGTTCCATAACAAGAAGCATGTCCTCAAAACCATTATTTTATTTTCAAAATGACAGCCAAGTCATTATGGGAGGTCAGTTGGATATGACCATGCATCTCTGTTGCGGCTGCAAAGTGGCCCTGTGGAAAACCTTGACTGTGTCAGCACTTCAAAGGCGGAGTGGACTACCAGTGAAGTGTCCGGTACACGAGTGTGACCATGACTTTAGCAACAATCAGACATTTCATGAATGGTGTGATGACTTCCTGAAGATCATGGAGTCGCCTGAGGGACGTGATCTGTACCCATCATTTATTTTTCACGCTTAAATTAAACTTACATTGTAAATCTCTTGTCTTTTTCATTTTAAACATAGTTCTGGAATTGGTTTTCTTATTGGGGAGCAACTAAATCATAGCTGCACATTAAAGTTTCACATCTAAATAGTGCTACATTTAAAATAATTGTCACAATAGTCGCAATTGAGCAAAACCATTCAAAATCAAACAACGGACGTCTATCGGTACGTACCCAAGTGCTCAGAACCAAACCGCACAAGTTCGCTCATAGACGTTCCGAAACACAGTGTACTCAACCGATTGTACCAAACACATGTACCTATCCAGTAAAACAGATCTCATACTTGTTCCTATTCATAACACTGAATTATACATGTACCTATCCATGTACCTATTGATAACACTAAATTTTACATGTACCTATCCATGTACCTATCCCTCGCAAGTAGGGCACAGTTTTCACTACTAGTCTCGTCTATTTTTAAGTCCACTATTCGTAGAAGACTTATTGAGTCGAATTTCAAGAGCTGTAAGAGGCCCTCTCAGATCGAATTACCAGATCAGCATACAAAAAGACGTCTCAGATGGGCAATGAGTCATTGTCACTGGCGAAATCAATGGGATCGGGTTGTCTGGTCTGATGAGGCATCAGTCCGTCTGAAGGATAGTGATGGTCGATTGAGGTTATGGATAAAATCTGATCAGGAAATTCCGAGACATCTACATCGTCCCCGGGTACAAGGTAGTGCGACTCTACTTATTTGGCCTGGCATTTGGACCAATGGCCGCTCTGAACTTCACATACAGCAAGGAACCATGAATTCTGAACGCTATGTGAATGTTTTACGAATGAACATTGGCCAAATGACAGTTCAACTTGGTGATCCATCGACTTGGTTATTTATGGATGATAATGCTACGTGTCACAGGAGTAGTAGAGTCAACTTATGCAAGTCTCAATTAGGGCTTAGGACATTATCTTGGCCAGCTCGTTCTCCTGATCTGAATCCCATAGAAAATGTATGGAGTATTCTAAAACGTAACGTTCGTCGTTCACTGCTACCTACAGATGGCGTATCACAACTTACGTCACTGTTAAAAAGAGAGTGGAGAAAGTTAGATCAGTCAGAAATCAACGATATCATCGAATCAATGCCTAGACAAATTGGTAATGTCATTGACAATAAGGGTAGGGCCACAAAATATTAGCTTCTTAAGAACCGTTACATGTATCATAGCTTATCAGATTATAGACAGGACAAGTAAATATATAGGGACAATGAAATAAACATGAAAATTGCTTTCTTGATCATACTTATGTTTTATTTAGTCAAATTTTAGATGAATCCACTTTTTTATAAAACGTACTGTAATATCGTAGAATCAGCATAAACGTAGTCCGGTTCCTCCATGGGCTAGAGTTTTTGTGGCTAAAGAGAATCTGGTCAAAAGAACGCAGATGTATTGTAACAACAGACACATGTTCTTTCTACAGACTTATTCTCTACAAATTGTTCTAAAGGCCAATTTCACCGGGTGAGCGAAGGCAGGCGAATTCATCTGAGCCCATTAGTACCTGATGGTTCTTGACAAGCTTTGTAGATGACAGGGATAAGGTTCGAATTCGCTGACTAATTATTTGAGCCATTCCCTGGGGAATTGATTTGTACAATATTTGTTAATTACAATTGCACATAGAAGACTTGTTCGCTACTCTGCATGAAACTCGTTCATTCCGTGAATGTAAAATCTGGACATCACATTCTTACATAACGACGAGCGTCGTTTTCTTTATTTTTTTCCAGGGAAAATAGAGTTTCGGTATGTATTCTTTCTTCTGCCTGACGAAAGTCAAAACATCGTGTTTTTCGTGTTCTTCTGGCTAGAGTAGGAGTCTATTCATTCAACAGCAATCTTAGATCCTTTAATCGGCGTCAAAATTCAGAAACGGTCGGGTAAGTAGGTCGTATTGCGGGTGTTAGATATTTGATCAAACCAATGTGCTTTCAAAACTCACTCCCTGGATCACTCCAATGGCAATTCTCTAACTCAAAGTTTCGCATGAATTACTGAGCAAATGTTTCATGCGAGAATACTAAATCTCCCGCCATGTGCAAAGGACAAGTGACAACAACGCCACTTGGTAATTCCGAGACGATCCAAGTGGAGTCCAGGGAGTCTCAATCGTGCACCTGAAAAGACAACGACGGGTCGGTCACTTTCCAGGTGGCAAAACTTTATTCTCAGCAAAAGCCTGTACATTGAAGTTCCGTTTTCGTCGTTTCCTGCAGAGTAAACGCATCAATAAGATAATTTGCTTTAATAACATAGTTTTAATGCTGTTATGTTATAGTCGAACGCTTATGCAACATTTAGGCAGGTGTCTCGTTACTTCAATATGCAAGTAAGAAACGAGCAAAACAAGGTCGGCCCTCCTAGTCAACACAAGTGAGATTCCTTCCGCATAAAGCGATTGCAATCCTTCCCATAAAACATGGCTTCAGTCTGATTTCTATTCTGGGATTCAATTGCCGCCAATATGAGATAATTGATTAAAACCAGAAGAATGTCAGAAACGAATCTATTAGGCCACAACGGGTATTACAACACACGCATAGCAGATGGTTAGAAATCGTTTTCCACATTCTCTCTCCCAGTGTTTTTGAAAACACATCAACACCTGCTCGGAGATTCAGAATATCGTCGATAACTCTAGCCAGAGCTGTGCAGTAGCAACCCAAGTCCGCTACTAACTCTCCGGCTTTCCATTTTATGTGTTCTCCGCTACTAACTTTACTAGCGGACTACTGTAATATCGTGCATATTGTGTGAGCAAGTGAATAGTCTGACTTCTTCGCCGTAGCAGGTCTTTTTCAAAAATGCCTATATAATAGACAACGTATGTCAAACATGTTTAAACGCGAGGAAAGAATTATATGAGAATAGCAATGCGCCTGACTTATATTTGTGTGATGCCGATGTCCTGTGTTGAGTGGCGTAGCCCAAGGGCCTCGCACAGTCGCAACTCTCTCTGCAGATCACATGATGAATAACTAATATTTTGAGTTGATTATATGCCGACTTTGAGGTCTTTGCTCAAAACGTGTTTCATTGAATACGAACCCTTTCCACTTCATTTCAAATTCAGATTCACTTTCGCAGGAAAATATATGAATGATGTTTTTTCCAGTTGTCATATCAGACGTAGAGGAAGATAAATTGACAGTAGGCCCTACTTGATACTGAATTGGAATTAGCCAAGTAACTATCCTGCGGAAATTATGCGCTTTGCATACATGCCTTAAATGAGCATATGTGGTTAAATGAAGAAAGTCAGTTATGAAATTTCTGGGAAGTATCTCAACAATTCATATTTAAATTGGTAAGTGAAATTCAAAAAACGTGTATTCAAAAAATAACGTGAATCATTTGATTATAATTAAAGAGTCTGGCAGGTCCGGACTCCGGTGGCGGCATATCTAAAAGAACAGCGGTAGCTGTGATGGAATACTTTTGAAATTTGAAATAATGTTAGTAGTAAGCAAAACTCCACTTCTGGACCGCGCAAGATGGCGGCCATCGCTGCGTCCCCCACCCCTCTGGCACGGCAGAGTGTCGTGGTCGGCCGCCGTGGTGCTTCGTGTCTGAGTCCCCCCCCCCTCTGGAACGACAGAGGTTGTGGTCTGTCGTGGTGTGCCGGCCGGGTGGGTCCACGTTCACAACATGTTCGCTGACGTCCCCCCCCCCCTCTGCAACGACAGAGTGTGAGACTCGGGTGAGTTGGTCCGACCGCCTGGTTGACGTGGGCGACCGTCTAGGTTGACGTGGGCCGAACCGCCAGGATTAGTCTGTTGATGGCTAAAGTGTGTGATGTTTTTGGTGCAAGTCTGCTGAATGTTGGGTTGTAAAATGGGTTGTTTTCGAGTGGAAGGAGGTTCGGATGAGAAAATCGGAGGTCCAGATTCGGATTCAGCGTGAAATTCTGCATCGGTAGGGTGATGTTCACAAGGCAATCGGCGAGGAAAAAAAACTGTTTCTCTTTCTTCTTTCTTTCTTTGCTTTCAAAATTTGACATAGAATGTGGGACGATTTTATGGTGTGTAGCGGTAGCCGGCGCGCCAAACGAAGCATCGGAATGAGAAAAACGGAAGTCGCAGAGTTCTGAATCTAACGTAGAAATTTTTGGGTTAGGAAGGATGTTTCCAGCGAAATCGGAGAGAAAAAATTTTCGGCTGACGTTGTTCGTAGTCATATAATTTGACGAATCTCGTTTAGTGTTTTTGGAGTCAGATGTATTTTTGTTGTTTGTATGTGTGGTTTTGGTTTTTTTCTATGTAATTTTGTTATTTACTGTGTGAATGTTTTTATGTCTTTGCTTCTGTTTTTCTTTTTGTGTATATTTCAGTGTGATACGCTTTTCGTCTTGTCTTTTAATATGAATCGTTAAAGTTGAGTTTCATTGTTTTTGTGTATTTTTTTTTGTGACGTATGTTTCTTCTATTTTGTGTATTTTTTTATGAATTGTTAATCTTTTACTGGTGTGTTTTTTATTATTATTTTTGGTCTAATTGGTAGTTTCTTATTTTTTTTTTTTTTTTATTTTGTATTTGTATATTGTTTTTTAATCGTTATAGTGTTTTTTTGTCGTTGTGTTTTTGTTAGTTGTTCTGATTCCAGGTTACAATTAGTGTTCGATTTTTTTTTCTTGGTGGATTTTTGTGTCATTTTGTGTTTTTTTACGTAAGTTATGGTGACGTTTCGTTTATATTTTTTCCGATTTTTTTTTCCTCCCCCCCCCCTTCCCCCCCCTCTGGACAGCTTGCTTCGATTTTGGCTTCCAGTGGACGGATTTTGTCGTGCGATAGCTCGTTTGAAAGCTAAGAGTGAGACAAATTCAGTGAAACAATCGGCTTGTTCCAATCTGTCTTCGTTCAAAAGTTAGAGCGGTTACAAGATTTTAGGTCGGAGCTCGCTCACCTGAAAAAATCCTAAGTGTCAGAGTGACTTTGTATGGGTTAATTTTTGAAAATTTTCCAAAGTGTGGAATTTCGACCTGGGACCATTGAGGACCGTCCACCAAAACATTTTTTTCCATTCAATATTCATCAAATTTCGCTGACACCCCCCCCCCCCCCGACAACAATTCTTCTAATACTTTGGTTCTAGTGGACGGATTTTGTCTTACAGCTCCAAGTTTGAAAGAGGAGAAAAAAAACTTGCTCGACAAACAATTTTTTGTTTTTTTGTTGCGAGTCATCGGACAGCCGTTCAAAAGTTAGAGCGGTTACAAGATTTTAGGTCGGAGCTCGCTCACCTGAAAAAATCCTAAGTGTCAGAGTGACTTTGTATGGGTAAAAATTTGAAAATTTTCCAAAAGTGTGGAATTTCGACCTGGGACCGTCACCAAAACATTTTTTTTCAATTTTTCATCAAATTTCACTGACTCCTCCCCCCCCCCCCCTGGACCAGCTTGCTTCGATTTTGGCTCTCTAGTGGATCGGAATTTTGTCGTGCGATAGCTCGTTTGAAAGCTAAGAGTGAGACAAATTCAGTGAAAGAATCGGCTTGTTCCTATCTGTCTTCGTTCAAAAGTTAGAGCGGTTACAAGATTTTAGGTCGGAGCTCGCTCACCTGAAAAAATCCTAAGTGTCAGAGTGACTTTGTATGGGTAAAATTTTGAAAATTTTCCAAAGTGTGGAATTTCGACCAGGGACCGTCACCAAAACATTTTTCATCAAATTTCCCTGGGACCCCCCCCCCGAAACACTTTCTAACTATGGTTTAGGTGGTCACGGATTTTGTCTTACCGGCTACTCGTTTGAAAGAGGAGAAAAAACTGCTCGACAACATTTTTTGTTGCGAGTCAATCGGACCAGCCGTTCAAAAGTTAGAGCGGTTACAAGATTTTAGGTCGGAGCTCGCTCACCTGAAAAAATCCTAAGTGTCAGAGTGACTTTGTATGGGTAAAATTTTGAAAATTTTCCAAAGTGTGGAATTTCGACCTGGGACCGTCACCAAAACATTTTTCATCAAATTTCACTGACCTCCCCCCCTCTGGACAGCTTGCTTCGATTTTGGCTTCCAGTGGACGGATTTTGTCGTGCGATAGCTCGTTTGAAAGCTAAGAGTGAGACAAATTCAGTGAAAGAATCGGCTTGTTCCTATCTGTCTTCGTTCAAAAGTTAGAGCGGTTACAAGATTTTAGGTCGGAGCTCGCTTTACTCCGAAAAAATCTAGTTGTCAGAGGTGACTTTGTATGGGTTAAAATTTTGAAAATTTCAAAGTGTGGAATTTAGACTGGGACCGTCACCAAAAACATTTTTCTTCATATTTCGCTGACGTCCCCCCCACCTCGTTCGGTACATAATTTCTTGAAACCAACTTTGGTAAAAAAGGTCCCAAGGTCGAAAATTCGGAAGTTTTAATTTTTTCAAAATTTTCACCACACTGGAGCTCCCACACTTAGGAATTTTTACACATTGTGGCATGTTACATGAAAATGTGCTGGACGGACCAACTTCCGTGGTGCCATATGAGAATGGTTGAGGTGTCATATTGTAAAGATGATCGAGGACAAATCGTTTGCAACAAATACGCATTGTCGTCTACGATGAATACTTTCGGAGATAGAGCCATTTTAAAGTTTTTCCGAGCATATATAAACCCCGACAACGCAAACGGTCCGAGATATAGTGCTTTCATCGAAAGACGAGGGTAAGCGACGGTCGTCGCTTCTGAGCTCCCGATATCGGGTTTGCAAAGGGACTCTTCTTTTGAAGTAGGCAAGCTATTCCTTGCTACTTCAAAGTTTGTGTGATAGAGTTTGATAGTGTCTTTACTACTGATAAAAATGTTTTTAAAAGTAGTTATGAGGTAGTAAAATGCCGGAATTTTTTAAAAATTCTTAATTTTCCTTTTTTCAAGAGTTCTTAACATATAGACTAAGGTTTTCAAGTATCCTGAGTTCAAATCTGCTATTCAGATTTGAAATTGTAACTAAGGTCTAAGGCAGCCTTAGGAGGGGTTAGATCCCAGCTACTGATCGACTACCTTTGACTCGGCGTTCCTGTTAACCTTCGGGGCAGATGGGACAATGATGTCTTCAGCTGTAAAAGAGCGGGTATCGGGGAAGAATCTCTCACTTCCCTAGTGATCGGTACAAAGGCCTTCGGGCTGTCGACGGGGATCGAGTGCCATCACTACACTCCTTTAGGAATATGACTGTACTACATGATTCCAAACTTATACAAATTTCATTTATCTTACAGCTAACGATAAATCAGCATGGCCAACGACAAAAATCGAAAGTATCATATCAAAATGTGTGTGTGCGGTCGATATCGAATGCGCAGTGCGGACGCCAAGGCTCACGTCACAGAAGGCGGGCCCGGCCACGATGATTGTCTGAATTGGGTTGCGGTGCGTGAAGTGTAGAGTGCTGAAGGGTGATGAGGATGAGGCGCGTTTCTACAGTGTGATGTTCGACTGTAGTGGTGGTTTAAGTGAATGATTTGAGATTTACACGTTGGATTGTGGAAGAGAGGGAGCGAATGTTGGCGAATGTTGCGAATGTTGTTGAGAATGTTGTTGAGAATGTTGTTGAGAATGTTGTTGAGAATGATGAGTTGGCGAGAGCGGTTGCGTCGTTGGAGGGTGAGATTGAGCAGCGGAAGAGAGTGCTTGAGAGTGATGATGAGGATGATGTGGATTTAGATAGGGAGCGTGTGAGGAAGCGTGTGAGGAAGTTGAGCTCTTCGTCATCGGAG